>CM061141.1:160670942-160686934 GCA_030789695.1 Scilla litardierei
TTTGTATAGAAAATAAATTTATTCAGTCAAAACGGTAATATCATAAAATGAATTTTTATCAGAATTGTTTTGAGTATTTGATGAAACCTGAACTTACTAAAATACTTCATAACTAGTCTGATGTTTCAAAATATTTTTATAAGAAATTTTTGAAATCGTAAAACTCCGGACGAATCATTACAAAATAGTTTTAAAAATGAAAATACGTGAATAGTTGTATTGAAAAATACGGACCGTTACAACATCTTTTCATACCAGCATTAACATGCATGACAGCATTATTTTGCAAATTAAGCATAAAGAGACCATTACACAATATGCCATTTCTAATAACATCTGATTTATAAACCAAACTGAATGATGTTCCTTGAAAATTAAAAACAAACCCTAAAGGTAACAGTCTAGAAATTGAAATCAAATTCCTGGAAAAACCAAGTACATAAAAAACATTATGCAAAAGCAAAATAAAGCCTCCAGATAACTTAAGCTGGCATGTTCCAACATATTCGACAGCTGAGCGCATTTTGTTTCCTGAGAAAATGCAGCGTTCATTTCCCGTTGGCTTCGGCAGGTTTGTCATACCCTGCAAAGTTGTTGAAACATGGATTAAAGAACCAGAGTCAATCCACCATGTGTCACAATGAACATCAGTCATATTAGATTCAAAACAGACGAGAGAGATTGAGTTATCTTTCTTCTTACGCCAATGAAGGAATTTTAGGCAATCCTTCTTCATGTGCCCTTCTTTTTGCAGAAGAAGCACTTGGATTCCTTAGCAATCCCTCCCTTAACAGGCGCTTTACCATTCCCCTTAAATTTGGGGCGTCTGTCATCTTTCTTATTGGTTGTCATTAACACACTCTCTCCATGCTCCATGATCAACCGACCTTCCTCCTGAACACGCATGGTCAAAAGTTCGTTCATTGACCACTTATCCTTATGTGTGTTATAGGATATTTTGAAAGGTCCGAATTGATGCGGGATAGATGTGTATTTCATATGCATGATGTGCTCTCACACACCTCCAAGACCAGTAAGCTTTATCGACGAAAACTTTCTAATGAGAGTACTCGCAAGTGCCTTATCAGAGCTCTGGAACTGCTCGTCAATGGCCTTTAATAGTGAGCGGACATTGTCATGTTTTTCTACCGAGCCCCTTATTCTATCCGATATTTTAGTCTTTATGAACATAACGTAGAGACTGTTAGATTTCTCCCACTTTTCATAAAGATCTAAAGCTTCAGGAAGGCTAGTATCTGTAATGGCTGGTGGTTCATCCTTGAGGATGGCATAATCAATGTCTGTCACACCCAAATGAAGGAGTATCATCTCCCTCCATATCCTATAGTTTTCGCCATTTAGTTCAGGAACGTCACTCTTAAGATCAGTAACTTTCACAGATTGGGATACTGCAAAAATTTACAATACATACTCACTTCATTATTTGAGACTTAACAAACTAAAATATGTGTTACCAATGTAAAACATACAAAAATGTGAATCTAATGACATAAAACTTACCTGTGGGGCCAAAGTTCTAACTCATTTAGATTCATTTTTATTCATGATAAAACTATCAAATCATGTTCCTTTTCTAATCCATGTGGGTAAATTAGAAAATATAATTTGATATCTTATCCCAATCAATTATACACAATATAATAAAAATTCCTGTGAGAAAAGATCTATTATATTGGGTATGATTAATTGCAACTAATGTCTGTACTCCAAATGTGATCTTAAATCAAATTTAACATATAACTTTAATTAATTAAAGATGTTGTGGCTATTCCATAATTAATTAAAAAAAATATACAAATCACTTAAACATTACCAAAATTCTTAATGCAATGGGAGTATGGCCTCACTTACATCCTTATGTGAAGCTACTTCACATGCACCCTTGTTATGCTAACAGCAAAAGGAACTTAATACATAATGCTTCTTAATGTCAAAACAACAGGAGCAAAAGGTTCTCATTATTTGCCATATAAGAGTATACAAAACAAAGTTTGAGTGCAAATAATTAAAAAAATGCAAGGCCTCCATGTGAACCGTACACAAATCAGCACATGCCCCATCAATAATTTTATTTAAAAAATTTGTTCTGTTCACTTGCCAAAGTGCAAACAGTTCATATAAATGCAAAAATTGGCTATAATATGTTGCCTTGCTAATTTCTTATTAGCACATGGTAGCAACTGAGTCCATTAATCATGGCATTACTTGGTCCCTTACAGCATAAGCCCATATGTACACATCCTATTTAAAAAAATTGAATGAGTGCCAGGTCATTTACATTGGTGTACTTACAGCAAGAGTACACATCCTATTAAAAATTAAATGAGTGCCAATTTCCATTGTTAGTATTGAACAGCCAGTAAAATTTCTCAGAGGAGAAGTAACATGCGGGTTACAAACAGCAACATCAATACCTTTGCATTGATAATAATAATTATTTAATGCAAACTGTAAGTCTCCTGTTTGTACATCACCATTTATTTATTACCCGTAAATATACCACTGATCAAGGTCAGTAATCAAATAATAATAATAATAATTCAAAGACCAAATCAGAAAGGTTTTAATGTTTTAATGGGCAATGTAAATAATGAGTGGTTGACAGACATCACATATGGCCCCTTGCAACATTTAAATATCATGCAGAATCACAAACGTGAATTGTGGGGTCCATGATTCCATTTGAATTAAGTACAGCATGCATCCAACCTCACAAAAAATAATGAGTGGTTGGCATTAAAAGCACAGAGGTGTACACGTCTATTCAAACTTTCGAAATGAACTGTTGCTTTATTTGTGTACAACCAGCAAGATGACAGACTATACGCGCAAACTAAATGCGTCATTAAAAGCACAGTTAATAACAGACTATACGCGCAAACTAAATGCGTCATTAAAAGCACAGTTAATGACAGACTATACACGCAAGATGGCATTAAAAGCACAGTTCATTTTTGACTGGCAAACTGGCTATATGAAAAAGACCACAGTACCCTTAAATGATCATATTCAACCTTGAGCCATCGGGTTTCAAAAACCCGTTAACAACCCCAAAAAAACGCAGATCCTTGGATTTCTCCAACCAAAATCAAAGAAATTTGCAGCAAATAAAACAAGGCAGAGGATCAGAAGATCTGATACCAATTGTTAGCCTAATAGTGAAGGATTCATCACGAGTGCGAAAGAAAAAGGGATCTCACCCCTGGCCATTGCTTCTTCTGCAATAAAAGGGTAAACTTTCTCACCGATTTTGATCTTCTCAGTCTCAAATCACTCCTATAGGATGGTGTATTGTCTGAAATCGAGTGAGTAGATTGAGGGACCAAAACCCCAATTTATAGATTCAAGATCTGTTCCATCAACGGCTCTAAATTTCAAAAATTCAGTTTTTACAATTGTGGATCACTAACGGGAAGAATTCCAACAGGAATTTCTAACAAAAGATTGTCGTAATACATCAAATATCCAACACAACATACACAAGCCCAATGCAGATACAGCAAAGCCAACATAGTTTACAAAATCCCAATGCAGATACAGCAAAGCCAACATAGTTTACAAAATCCCAAGGCACGACTGCATCAAAGTGCTGCAATCCATCACATATCCAACACAAAGTACAAAAGCCCAATGCAGATACAGCAAAGACAACATAGTTAAAAAATCCCAATCCACGCATGCAACAGAGTGCCAAAATCCAGTAAATTTTCAACACAGACTACAAAAGCCCAATGCAGATACAGCAAAGACAATAAAGGTTCCAAATACCAAGCCAAACATGAAGAAGATTGCCAACATACATAACACATCAACCTCATTATACAAAATACAAAAGTCTAATGGAGATACATCAAAGTGACCATAATTTACAACATCACAAGGCATTCATGAATCAGTTTGCCTAACTCCACAACCCATCCACATCAATATACAAAACCCCACAGGATCTCCAGCAAAGACACCGTCATTTATCTCCCCATCACTCGATCTTGTGATACATCAACAACAACATTAAAAAATAGGGTTTTTCTCACACTAGTCCCTTAAATTATGTGTATTTTAATATTAGCCCCTTAACCTAAATAATCCCTTTTGATCATCTAAATAGTCCCTTAAATGTTTAACGTTTAACCTAAATAGTCCCTTTAAGGGATTAAATTCAAATTACAAAGATTTAAGAGACTAATATCAAAATACACATAATTTAAGGGACTAATATGAGAAAAACCCTAAAAAAATATGACCTACGAGAGAGAAAAAGGCCAACTTACTGGATCTGTAATCGGTTAGGATGCTCTCAACTTTTCCATTGTTTCTATCAATAAGACCTACAACCTTCTCCATACGACCATTTATCTCTAACAGCCTCCTCTCAGACATTGGTGTTGCAGAACTGTCATTCTTGGGTCGTCTTTCAATCTCATCCATTAAATGCAGTATCACCTGTTTGGACCACTCAGGGTGTCGGGAATCTTTCCATTAGAAGAATGAGCATGTATGCTCACGAGATGTACGACTCCAAAATCACCGGCCTGGGTTTAATCAGGTCCATGAAGTCCTCCTTGACAAATACAACCCACAGTGGCATATCTTGAAGTCATCTCCATCGGCATCCAACTCCCCATTGATATCATCTCTAGGTCGAGATCGACTAGAAGAGCTAGATCCGAAACTTATGTGCACATAGCAACGTTAAAAATCACCCTTAACCTATAACATATTAAATATAAAAGAGTGATAAGTGGAATAGATTGAGTGGAAATCATACCTATAAAAAGTAAAGATCGACGGACGCATGGTAATGTTGTCAGCATCTTTTAGAACTCATCCCAGGCACACACTGTCACGCCCCGCTTCCCTAAAATGGAGGCGAGACGTGAAAAGGTCCGCACGAGAGTGGAGCTGTGAAGCCCCAAACCCGATAAGCGTCAATAAAACATAAGCAGGTCCCTGTAACCACAAACGGAACAACAATAATAACACAAGAAGAGACAGAAATAAAATCTCATATCTCAGAGTTTGTCCAACATGAAAATTAATTTCAACATCCAGAAAAGCCACCAGGCTAAAAGAAAGAGTCTAAAGGCCCAGAACAAGGCCAACAAGGACAACATAACAAAGTATAGGTGCCACACACTGACAACTACAGCAGACTAAAACAAAATAGGAAAGCTCAACGAAGACACTAGGACTGGTCCCCAGTGTCCACGTACTCCTCGCCAAACACAGGCTCGGGCTCGGCGTCAGCAAACACCTCGTCCTCAACAATGTACTCAGGCTCAGGATCTAACATGTGTCACCCAAAAGAGTAAATGGGCACATGTCAGCAAGTCTAAAAGACTTGGGCAAGGAAACTAAAAGTAAGGCAAACTAACAACCTAACAGTTATAGTATGCATGACATGGCAGTTATGGTATAAGTGCACAAGTAAGACATGGGGAAACAATAAGTGCAAGAGAACAATTTATCAAGGCATGACAGGAGTAGCCAAGCTACTAACAATCTCAATCTTTTCACTAGTCACGTTTCATGTTGTTTGTAGATGTTTACGCCTTACAGCTGAATGGTTTGACATTCACACTGATTGGCCGCTTAACACCACCCCAGAACCCAGAGTTCACGCCTTACCACTGAAGTTGATGATCGGGCAGACTCCCAGTTGATTGGCCGCTTAACTCTTACCCCAAAACCCACATGTAAACGAGCCAGGGTCCCTGAACATGAGCTCAGTAAATGAGCCAGGGTTGCCCCGCACAAGAGCTCGTTTCCTGGATCACAAACCAGGAGCGTATTTCGTTTGGCATAGGGGTGCACCTAGCCTCAATCATTTCACAAGGTGTAGCGGAGCTACGCAATCATGGGAACACTTAAAGAATGCAATGACATGACAATTAATTTGCGTACCGTTAATGGAAATTAAACATGACATGGTAGTTGTGCAACATGATAAATGCCGGATCTAGCTTCGTTGTCAAGCTAGTTCCTAAATTTGCGCCTAGGCGAGTATCATTTCGTCGTCTAGTCTCTTTTACGCCTACAACAAGCAAATGGCCTAAGACATGGCCCAAAACCCTAAGTGGCAAGTTTCACTTGCCTAGCACCGAGGACGACGATCACGAAAGTTCGTCCCACGGATGCTAATCTACGGGGAAGAGGTCGCTGCCATGGCAAAACAATATTAGAACAACATCCAACCTAGTTTTATTAGGGTTTCACGAAAACACAAATGGGTTAAGAGAACATCAAGAGATCGATTTATTACCGTATCGGAAGCGGAAGAATGATGCCGAGCAAGCACGGCAACAGAAGAAACGCTCCGGGGAACCTAGGGTTCAGATCTGGAATGGATGGGGAAAATCTGGAGAAATGGGGTTTTGGGGATTTTTGGGGGTTGGAGATGGCCTAGGGCATGGTGGTTGACCAAAATGGAGAGGGAAACTCCAAGGGAGGAAGGAATGGCTTGGGGAAATGTTAGAGGGTGATTTGGGGAAGAAGGAGGCTCAGCAGAATGAAAGAGGGATGCAAGAAATCGTGGGTGGGGTTTAAATAGGGAGTGCTGGCGGCTGCCCAGAAATTAGGGTTTCGACACTAATTAGTCGGTTGCTCTTTGACCGACTAGTTTGGGAACTAGTCGGTCGGTTGACCAACGCAGACCGACTAAGTCCAAACAGTAACTCCTGTACAAAAATAGGATTTAGATTTAGTCGGTCAAAGAACAACTACTGACTAGTTTCTCATCTAGTCAGTCGATGAACGTTCTTAGACCGACTAAGAATGAATAGTACTTGGTGTCAAAAATGATCATAGAGCTAGTCGGTTAAAGAACGATTGCTGACCGACTAGTTTGCAACCTAGTCGGTCGACCAATGTTCTTAGACCGACTAACGATAAACAGTAAGTCCTGAGTAATTTACAAAGCCCACTAGTCGGTCCATGAAGGTTTGCCGACCGACTAAATCGTCATCTAGTCGGTCGGTTCCCTTTCTTACACCGGCTAACGTGCACAGGAAGTTCCAAAATGGAGCGCAAAGCTCCGGGATCGATTCCTAAGACTCCTAGTCTTCATCTAACAATAAGATATGACCGATATGAAGCCCGTCACGAATGACTTACTCCAAAATCAATGATTCTAAGGAAGAAGCTAAGAAAACACGACGAAACGATCGAAAGTGAAAGCTACGGAGACGAAAACCACGCATGAGGAGAAAATCCACCAAAACATATATATATATAATATAATTGTTACGACCTAAAGATCGTAAGGATCCGACTCCCGCCCGGATCCGCTGACATACCCCACTAACTCTCCCCTTCACGAAAGGGCCGCCTCCCCGGAAGACCGAAGCCACACGGGAACGGGCGCACCTCGCAGAACTCCCCGCACCCGGCCGAGGCACACAACCGCGGTTGCACGGCCCGCCGGGGGCAGGGCGCTTAGGGAGCGCCCGGACAGTACCGTCGGAGGTGCTGACATAGGCATGTGCGTGTCCTTCCGTGCCAGCGGCCCACAACCCACGACCGAAAAGAGGGCGCGGCCGGGCCGGACAACCACTGAGTCAGTCGACCCGGCCGGCCCCCATGAACCGCGGCGCAAGGGATGGCATAGCCCGACCTATAGTTTTGTCACCAACGACAAACAACCTAGGATAAGGACACGACTGACACTAACGCCGCCCGACCATCTGACAAAGCACCCCCTGGCAGCTAAGCCCCCTGACAATTGGTGCTTTCGGCCCTGACACCCTGACGAAAGTGCCCCAAGCCGTTGCGCCGTCTGACAAAAGCAGGTCAGGCACTCATGTTCCTGACCTCCTCGAAGCTTCCGCTGACAACCAAGCCAACTCAGCACGTCGAGTCAGCATGCCAGGTCAGCCCCATCTAGTCATCTCCCATAAGGTATAAATATCCCCTTACTTCTTACGAGGAGGGGGGTTGGCAAATTCTCTCTCTCAATCTATTATTCACACACGAGAGCAAAGGTCGTCCACATCTTTTTTCTCCCACTTATAGCTCGCCACGTACGGTCGACACACCCTCAGTCCGACCGGTGTGCCTAGCCCCCGTTTTAAGTCCTATTACTGACTTAGGCATCGGAGGGGCTAAGGGTTGGATCCCAACCCCGCCCTTCTGACGAGTTGCTCGTGCTGCAGGAAAGCTCGCCCCTTGGTCGACATCAACTTCAGCCTCCCGCCATCTGATCTTCCTCCGCTGCGTCCGGAGAGATTTGACTCCGTGGCCACCCCCGGCGGCAAGTCCAACCTCTTCACCCCACTAATCACTTGTTAAATAGCCCACCTAAACCCTCTTCTCAACATAACCACCGTGCCCTTGGTTCTCCTCAATACAAATTCATTGTACGTGAGTTCCACCTCGTAACAATTGGCGCCGTCTGTGGGAACGAAGGGTCACACCCATGTTAGACTCCATGCCGATCACTCGGAACCCTGACCACGATAAGGATCCCATGGGTCAGGAGCCGCTCTCTCTACTAATCACCCCGGCGCCCGACCCCCCTCCGGGGATGGGCACCGAGACAGACCATACTTCGGCCCGCGCAGTCCTGAAGAGCTTCGAGGCCGTTACTCAGGCGATGGGAGGTTGCCCGGCGGCGGGGGCGGAGCCACAGCCCCGCCCCTCGGAGCCCCAGAACGTGAGACGGAATATCCACCCTCAGTTCGAGGAGGAGGGGGAGACAGGGGGCTCGCCAAGGAGGTTGCGGCCCAGCAGAAGCTCCTGGAAGAGGAAATGGAGGTCGCGCGGCTGTGGAGGCGCCGGGAGGAGGCGGCCGTCGCGCAAAGGCGTTTGGACGAAGCGGCTGAGACCGCCCGGAGGGCCTACCAGGACGAAGAAACCACCTGTCACCAGCTCTGCTTCATCATCGCGGAGCGCGAGAGGCTAAGGAGGGAGAACGAGAGCAACCGGGAAATCCTGGAGGTGACGGCGACGGGCTGGAGGCTCGGGGACAGGCAGGGCCCGTTGTTGGCCAGGTCCCCACCGGGAGGAGGCAGTTCACCTCACCTGCCCCACTCCGATCGCCTGCGCGAGGAAGCCGTTTGTCGACAATTATGCTTCCTCGCCGCCGAGCGCGAAAGGCTTCTACGGGAGAATCAGGAGCGGACGGAGGCCCGAGGGGAGGCGGCCGGGAGGCGATGGCACTGGGAGAACCGTAGCCCGTAACCCATCGAATCCTCGACCCGGGGAAGGAGCCCCACCCGGCGACCCCCAGGCCACTCCCCGGGGTAGGAGGACCGTCGGTGGCCGAGGCGCGATCGAAGCCAGACCCCCGAATGGCGGAGAGGGGAGGCGTCCGATCGCCCTACCTATCCGGAGGAGGCCACACCGCTTGCACGGTGGATTACGTCCGCCCCAAGGCCCATAAGGTTCAACCCCCCCCCCACTTGGCCATGTACAACGGAAGAGGCGACCCCCTCACGCACGTGCAGCAGTACCGGGGGGCAATGGAGGCACAGGATGTGGATGAGGCGTTCCTATGCCGGCATTTCTCCCAAAGCCTGAGGGACACCGTGTTGGACTGGTACTTCGGTTTACCCGCGAGATCCGTTGGGAGCTTTGGCGAGCTATCCCACAAGTTCTGCCAAGAGTTTCGGGCCGGGCGGACGAAAAAGAAGCCCTTAGACTATCTCAGCACGATAGTCCAAGGAGAGGGGGAGACAACGGGCAGATACCTCCGCCGCTTTAAGGATGAGAGACGGACGGTGGTGACATGCGGCGACGAGGTGCTTATGCTGGCCTTCAAGACGGGGTTGCGGACTCGGAGCCTCCATAAATCCCTGCTCCAGGATCCGCCGACCGACTATGAGGCGTTGGTCGCTATGGCGGAGAGGCATGCATTGGCCGAAGAGACTCTCGGCACAAAGGCCCTATTTCCCCCGGTGAAGCCACTCCAAGGCGAGCACCGGTCTCACCCTCGGCCGAGGCAAGAAGAGGGGCGCCGAGGTCGCAACCTGTTGACCCAACCAAGGGGCGAACCGGTGTTGCAACGCCCGCAAGACCGCCCTGGCCCGACGCGCGAGTTTGCCCCGGCCCAAGGCGCCACCCGAGCCTTCCCAAGACAGGAAGGCCCCCTGCAGGCGCACTACACGCGGCTCAACGCCCCCATGATGGAGGTTCTGGCCGCGGCGACGAGGTCCGGATTACTATCGGAGCCTCCCCGGGAGATGATGACGAATCTGGCGAAGCGGGATCTCCGGAGGTATTGCCGATATCACCGTCACCACGGTCACGATACCGACTGTTGTTACACTCTTAATAGAGAGATCGAGAGGCTGATCCAGGCGGGCCACTTGGGAAACTTCGTGGCGGACAGGCGGGCGGCAGAAGGAGAGAGAGCCCCCCCCGAAGGGGCGGGGGCCAGAACCGCCAGTGGACCGCGATCGGGGGGAGCCACGCCCCCCGGGGCGATCATGCGCATTGAGATGATAAGCGGGGGGCCGTACCCAGTGGGGACGTCGCCCATGACCTCAGAGGCCGGTGCCCGACAGGTGATGGTGGCGGGCGCCAGCCGCCGACCGAAGCGGAGAAGGACACACCGACCCCCTATCACCTTTACCGAGGGAGACCGGCAGGAGGTGGAGAGCCAGAGCGATGACGCCCTCATCGTCGAGGCTCGGATCGGGGCGGTTGTCATCGGCCGGCTCCTGATTGACACCGGTAGCTCCTGCGACATCCTGTTCCTGTCAACGGTCGAGAGAATGGGGTGGGGGCGTGCAGACCTAGAGCACTGCGCGGGCCCCATTGTCGGCTTCACCGGCCATATGATCCCCATAGTGGGGACGATCACCCTGCCGATGACTCTGGGGGAGGAACCAAGGGTCGTCACCAGGGGGACGCGTTTCGTCATCGTCGACGTCGCATCGGCGTATAACAGAATCATAGGGCGTCCATACATGACGGCCATCGATGCGCTCCCCAGCCTGCAACACCAGATGATGAAGTTCCAGACCCCACAGGGGGTGGGACTAGTGCGAGGAGACCAGGAGGTGCCTGGGGGCCGCGACAGAAGGCCAGCCCGACGTGGGAGCCCGGGGCGGGCCCTGACAGTTCTCATCCCTGACGAGAGGGAGGACTTCTGTGACCAGCGGCCGACCCCGGCCGAGGAGGTCGAGGAGGTTCCCGTAGCCGCGGATGAAGAGAGAACCGTCTCCATCGGGACAAAACTCCCGGCCGCCCTGAGGGCGACCCTCATCGCCTTGCTCCGGGAAAATGCAGATATATTCGCATGGTCGCCCGCCGACATGCCGGGGGTTGACCGGACGGTGATCTCCCACAGGTTAAATGCGGACCCAGAAGCCCGACCGGTCCGACAGAAGAAGAGAAGTGCGGGGGGCGAAAAGAAGAGGGCGGCCGAGGAAGAAGTAGAGCGGCTCCTCGAAGCCAAGTTTGTCCGGCCGGTGGATTACCCGGACTGGCTCGCCAACGTCGTTTTGGTGAAGAAGCCTAGTGGAAAGTGGCGCATGTGCGTCGACTTTACCGACCTCAACAAGGTATGCCCAAAGGACAGCTTCCCCCTACCCCGGATCGACCGCTTGGTGGACCAGGCGTCCGGCTACGAGTTGTTAAGCTTTATGGACGCCTTCTCGGGGTACAACCAGATACTGATGGCGGAGGATGACGAGGAAAAGACGTCGTTTGTCACCGACAAGGGCACCTTCTGTTACACCAAGATGCCCTTTGGACTGAAGAACGCCGGGGCGACCTATCAGCAGATGGTAGACTGAATATTCGGCCCTCAGGTGGGGCGAAACCTGGAAGTCTACATCGACGACATGCTGGTAAAGAGTAGGAGGGCCCCAGACCACCTTGCCGACTTACAGGAAACTTTCCAACGGGTCCGCCGATACAACCTAAGACTAAACCCCGCAAAGTGTATCTTCGGCGTGCAGTCGGGAAAATTCCTGGGCTTCATGATAACGAAGCGGGGGATCGAGGTGAACCCCGACAAGGTGACGGCGCTCATCAGTATGGTGGAACCCTGGACGATCCGGGACTTGCAGCGACTGGACGGCCGGATCGCTGCTCTGGGGAGATTCCTGTCGAAATCTGCGGAGAAGTCGCTCCCCTTCTTCAGGGTCTTGCGCACAGCCTTTGGCGAGGCTAAGGACAAGAGGAAGGTGATCCTGTGGGACGACGACTGTGCGCGGGCATTCGCGGAGCTGAGGGCTTACCTACAGAGCCCACCGCTCCTCGCACGACCGGAAGAAGGCGAACCCCTAGGGTTGTACTTGGCGACCAACGAGGAGGCCGTTAGCTCCGTCCTAATCAAGGAGGAAGGGGGGTGCAGCGCCCTGTTTACTACGCCAGTCGGATCCTCCGGGAGGCGGAGACTCGTTACAGTCCCATCGAGAGAGCCGCCTACTGCCTAGTCACCACAGCCCGAAAGCTCCGACCTACTTCCAGGCCCATCCCATAGCCGTCCACACCGACATGCCCCTTGAGAAAAACCTGAAGAGACTGGAGCGGTCGGGGAGGATGCTCAACTGGAGTGTCGAGCTCAGCGAGTTCGACATAACGTACAAGGCCCGGACGGCGATCAAGGGCCAGGCGCTGGCCGACTTCGTGGTGGAATGCACCGCAGGGGGCACACCGGGGAACCAGCCAGAGCTCCCCTCGGCGACCACGTCCCCGCGGGGGACCGGGGTGGGCGAACCCTCAGAGCCCTCCCAGATGGACGTGGACGAATTGTGGACCATCCACGTCGACGGCTCCGCGACGGGATCCGGGACCGGGGCGGGTATCGTCATTCAAACACCTGACGGATGCTCGTTGGAGTACGCCCTACGCTTCAACTTCCCGGCAACCAACAATGTCGCAGAGTACGAGGCCGCGGTTAACGGGTTGAAACTCGCTAAGGCGGTGGGGGCGATGAACGTGTTGCTCCTAAGTGACTCACGGCTCGTCGTCCAACAGATCCAAGGGAGCTTCGAGGCTCGAGAAAAAACAATGAAGCGTTACCTTAGGCACATCCAGATCGAACTCTGCAAGTTCAAGAAGGCGGACGTCCAGCACCTGTCCCGCTCCAACAACCTCCGGGCGGACGCCCTGTCTAAGCTGGCTTCCTCCTCCGCGGCCGAGATCGGGAAGGCCATCTACGTCGAAAGCCTATTGACCCCAACCATTGACGAAGGAGAACTGATGTGTACGGGCATGGTGACGACATGGATGACCCCCATTGTGAAGTACTTGGAGACGGGGGAACTGCCCGAGGAGCGGATGCTGGCTAAACAGGTGGAAAGGCGAGCCATGTTATTCATACTCCTCGATGGAGTGATGTACCGCCGCCGCCGCGCCAATTTCGACGTCCTGCCCTATCTGAAATGCTTGGGCCCGGAGCAGGCTGAGCAAGTCATCCACGAAGTGCACGAAGGCTTCTGCGGAAACCACCATGGCGGTCACACAATCGCCCACAAAATAATGCGTCAGGGGTACTATTGGCCGACAATGATCCGGGACGCGGTACAGTACGTCAAGAGGTGCGAGTGTAGTGACCCTGTGCTATGAGGAACAAACACTAGAGGGGGGGTGAATAGTGTTTTATAGAATTATAAGGAATTTACGCCAAATAAAATCCTACTTAACCAACAAATGCGGAATATAATAAATGAACAACAACCCAAGCAAGAATGCAATGCTAACAAGCAATCTACCCTGGTTCGGTGCCACCCAAGTCTTCCCGACTTGTTACCGGTGCCCTACTCCAGCAACACCTGGATACCTCCGGATACTCTAGCAAACCGCTAGAGATTTCCTTTAGCACACTTGTGGAAAACCTCCAACAAGTGCAATCGACCTACAATCGATGTCCGTGTATCCCACAACCCGGGAACACGCAAAAACCTTAATCCCACGACCTGGAACTAAGCACACTCTCACAAACCGAGAGTAAAACGAAATCTTGACTCCCATAACTTGGGATCAAGCCAACACTCTCACCACCGTGAGTATACAACAAATATGAAGTATAAAGAATGAAATATAAAACTTCTTACCACAAAATCCTATGCCTTGAGAAATACTTACCAATTTAGGGCAAGAATGGATTTTGAGGAAGATGAGATCACCAAACCCTAGCTCCACCAAGATGGACAGTAATAGATGGCTAGGGTGAAGATGGTGACTTGGATTCAAGCTATTAGCTTGAGAAGCTCACAAGGAATGAGAATCTCTCTTGAGAAATTAGTGCTCAAAGAGTAAGAGAGAGATTCTTGTGAGATGAGAGAGCTTAGAAATGAGAATGAATGGCTCTTCTCAAAGGTGTGAAAATGTCTCTAATTTCAGCCTTGGATCCTTGGTTAGAAGCACTCAAACTTATATGGGGAAGAGAGAAAACGGTCACAAAATTCGTGGCATTAAATGCCCAACGGATCTATTTCTGAAGCTGCTTAATCGGTCTAAGAAGGGTCATCAACCGACTAGATTGACAACTAGTCGGTCAGTGAACCTTCTTGGACCGACTAGATGGTTAACAGAGAAGATTGTGAAATCTGGGTAAGAACTAGTCGGTCTAAGAAGGATCATCAACCGACTAGATTGACAACTAGTCGGTCAGTGAACCTTCTTGGACCGACTAGATTTGAAACTAGTCGGTCTAAGAAGGATCATCAATCGACTAGATTGGCTTTTAATGCATTAACCATCCTTCTTGAACCAACTAACTGGTCAACAGTGAATGGGCTGAGTTAGCAATGATGTCTAGTCGGTTCAAGAAGAATTTCCAACCGATTAGATCGTCATCTAGTCGGTTGGTTCTTCTACTTGAACCAACTAAGATGCATACGAAGCCGAGAAATGAAGCGATAAGCTACGGGAAAGTTTCTAATGGCTTCTAAGGCAATCCTAGAGATACGATATGATAGAAATGAAGATTTCTAGGCAAGTACTACTCAAGGCTTAACATTCTACTAAACCGAAGCTAGAAGACAAAAAAGTAAACACGACAAACCGTCTTCAAAGCTTCAACATGGAGAATCCGAATCCCTAGACTTCATGAAAAACTCCTTGAGCTTCAACGAAGCTCCAAGCACAACGATCACGCGTTCTGAGGAAGTCGTGGGACGTCGCTTGAGATGAACAAATTAATTTGGCGATGATCTCCATAAATCTTCATGTTCTTGAGTCTTTTAGTTGAATGGCTTGAATGTCATAGTCTTCGAAGCTTTTGACTCATCCATTCCTATCTTCTCTTTGGATTGAATCTCCATTCATTTGTTGATGCCATTGGCTTGAGGTTTGAAGTAGTCTTTGAGTTCTTCAAGCCAATGCTTCACCTTTGTTGATCTACCAAGTTCTCCACTTGAATCAACACATGTAGTCACTTTTGATCTTCTTGAATCTAATTGGTGACTTTTCATATAACTGCAAACACAAGAGTTAGTCACAATGATTTATGTTTGATCATCATCAAAATCAAGGTGGAGAGTCCAATACTCAACAGCGAGGCATGCGAGAAATTCTGTCGACGGACGACTGCACCACCGGCCAACCTGATGCCCATCGTGAGCCCGATCCCCTTCGCCAAATGGGGACTCGACATCCTTGGGCCTTTCCCAAAGGCCTCCGGAGGAAGGAAATATCTAGTCGTCGCCGTGGACTACTTCACGAAGTGGGCGGAAGCGGAGCCGCTAGCGCGTATCACGTGGACGG
This sequence comes from Scilla litardierei, assembly GCA_030789695.1. Taxonomy (NCBI): domain Eukaryota; kingdom Viridiplantae; phylum Streptophyta; class Magnoliopsida; order Asparagales; family Asparagaceae; genus Scilla; species Scilla litardierei. The sequence goes on from CM061141.1 coordinate 160,686,624, forward strand.
ACATGAAGGGATTTATCTGGCAATCCGTTATATGTCGCTTCGGGATTCCCCGCTCAATAGTCACGGATAACGGAAAGCAGTTCGATTGCGAAGGCTTCCGTGGCTTCTGCTCGGGCTGGGGGATCAAACTCCAGTTTGTGTCAGTCGCCCACCCACAGTGCAATGGAATGGCGGAGGCCGTGAATAAATGCATCTTGATCCCAATGAAGAAAAAGGTGGACGCCGCCCTGGGGGCGTGGGTCGACGAGCTGCCGGGAATCCTATGGTCCTATCGTACCACCCACAAGGCCTCGACAGGAGAAAGCCCATTC
>CM061141.1:160687434-160705257 GCA_030789695.1 Scilla litardierei
AAGCATATGAATACTTCAGAATTCAGTATGCTAATGGGGTGGATACTTCTGGATCCAGAGCCACTGTGGTTGCCTCGTTAAAACCTTAGCTGTGAAAAACCCAGTGGGAAAAACCAGCAGCTTAAGAGAAAAGAGTACAACTATCGAGGAACTCCCCCTAATCTGTACAAGCTTCAGGCTTGCAGATCTCCTATGTATCTATACAATCATCTCCTATGTATCTATACATCCATCATGTTCTGAAAGAAAATACAATTATCACTCATCTATACAAGTTTCACTCATCTAGCGGCTATAGTAAAGCAGTGGCGTTCTAGAGTGGAATGTTCTTCGAAGTTTGGTAGATGACGCCACTAAAGTATTCATTGAATCAGTCTTCAGTGTGTCTGCAAGGTACTGCTGGACCTGGCTGAGCGTTTTCAATACTTGCTTCTTGAATGATGAGCTTCTCAGAAGATGTAGACATTGGAGGATGATGTGTAGATATTTAGGAGGTGGCCGGCCTATTGTGTTTTAGTCATCGCGATGATCTTTAAACCTGCATATGCGATATATATTCCTTGACCCTTGGAAGTTGCGCAGAAGCAGCTTATCCTTGGTCTAGTGTTGCTCTCTAGGACAACACTGTATCTGGTTAACAACTTTACTAGAGACGTTCTATCAAAGATACATGCAGTTGGCCAGATAAAGAAGTGTAACAAGTACACTAGAGCTAGGCTCTTCGGGACCTAGGATGTCCTCCCCCTCTTCCAGCTACTGGAAGGTGTCATAAATAAGCATCCATTTTTAATAGGATGCAAGTGGACATCATTCTTCATAAACTTCAGGTGTATGAAGGATATTAAAGGGTTCCACCACTAAGGTGTTAAATATATAAGCCGAGATAATACCTTATTATACCTAGGTTTTTCATTTTCAAGGTATGCTTAAAGCTATCTGATATCTAAATGGTCTCTGCAGGAGATCCTATTAGCTTTAAGTCGACCACATATACGGCGAATATCACAAATTCTGTCAACGATCTTTCAAGAAAGATACACAGGCAGAATATTGCTTAAGATCAACTAATGATCTTTGTAGCCTTTATGGAGAAGACGTTTCTACGTCTCTCTTTCATCTCGGGGAGTAGAGTATACCCTTCTGGAAGTTTTATATAGATCTCTATATCTATATTGCTGTATATATATGCAGTCACAACGTCCATGAGCTGCATGTATTGGCTTTTTCAGAGAAGTGTTGGCTTAGTATGAAAATGATCACATTTCCTTCATTTCAATTTCTTTATGAAATCCGAATAATATTCCAGAGGTTTTTACACATTCATGTGTATGGACTACTGGTCCAAAGACTTTGCTTTTCAAGAGTGAGTCCAGCTCTACTCTTATTGCCTCGTCCCACTTTGGCCATTCTATGCGTTTACGCTATAGAAAAGTGGGTAGACGTCATCGTCGTATTCACCGACGTGAACAGCAATAGCGAAAGCAAAACCGTCGTCGACGACTGTGCTATATCTGTCCAGTACCTCTCCAGTACGTACGTAATAAAATGATGTTTCTCCTGTTGTTTCCTCTGCAGGGGAAATTAGGAGGGGATAGGTTGCTGGTCTGAGCTCAGCATCCTGTGGTTGGATCATTTTGATATATCCAGAAATCTTCCTCTTTTGAGGAATTTTATATTTTGAACCTGGCAGGCGTCCTCTTTTCAATTGAGGTATAGCCAATTCTGCTGCAGGTGGATTGCATCCATCTTTGGGAATGTCAATCCTAGCTGGCGTGTTGGCAACAGGGACGTGTGAACGAACAATCTTCTGGTTGTCTGCAAATTTATCTGTCAATTGATGCACTTTAGTCTGAATGTGAAGGATCTTCTGGATCTCAACTTCACACGAAAAAAATATGCGGATCATAACGAGATAAGGACTTTTGTGTCCCATGATATGGTCTCAGAGGCTTCAGGCTTCTTTAGACTGCATGCCTATTTCAATGAGATTTTGCGCATCAAATTCACATTTATCAAGACTTGGTGGTAAACCATAAGCAAGCAGCATCAGCAATAAGATATGGCAACAAGCGGGCCGTATCGTGATAAGCGATGCGGAATGCAGTGTGATGGTCCCTAAACATCAACAGGCAACTGCGATTTTACAATGGACGTGAAATCCATTGGAGTCTCTTTACCAGAGACTCTGCTAACCCATTATGAGTTTGAACATGCTGCAGGATGTTCAATTTCAATGACAGTTGCTTGGCAGAAGTCTTGAATGATATGTGTAGTAAATTCACCCACATTATAAGCTTTTGAGAAAGCTAGGTTGCGAGTGAATATAAAGGCACACATAAGACCATCTAGTAGATGCAGATATCAGTACAGTAATGAAGTACCGAAAATGGGCCATTTAGGGGGTGAATAGGCCCGCAAAGGTCACCATGTATTCTCTTAATGAAGCCAGGAGACTCTAAACCCACTTTCAGGAGGGAAGGTCTCTCTATTAGTTTTCCATTATGACAAAGGGGGACAAGGAAACTCAACCTTTTGAAGAATCTTCAGGTTCTCCAATGGATTCATTTGATGATGTGTCCATCATCGCTGATCCAGGATGACCAAGTCCATTTTACCAGAGTTAAAAACTATGGCAAAGAAAGGCACTTCTGGTGCTAGTCGAGTTGGCTTTCTATAGGATGAAGATCTGTAATTATAGGGGCTCGACGAGGGTCCAATGAAATCATAAGTAGATGGTCTTCTGGCCATTCTCTTGACGAGTTACATATTGATATTCAATATATATTATCCACAATTTTCAAGTTATTTTCGTTAAAAGAAATATCCTTGAAAATTGGAGATTTCCTATATGTTTAAGAGGAGAATTTGCATCTTATAGTCTCGTTGTATGTGGGAGCAATATCAATGCTATACCAGTGCAACGAGGCACTGTCCACAATATTCCATACTTCATCTATAAGTAAAACGAAATTTTATTTAAGTCAATGAAAAAGACATTCAAAATAAAAGTTCGTACTTAAGCAAATTAAAGTTGAAGAAACATTGAATTTTAAATGCATAGATAAAAGATGAAGCTTAATCGAGCAGGTCGTCGTTCTCGAAGTCTTTTGCAGTGAACATCGTTGGTGGCTGAACAGCCGCCAAGTTTGTTTCAGGCAGACACTTCTGGCTCGCCTGATATAGTTCCTGGAGGTGGCAAGGAGTGAGGCAGATTCTGGACTAATGGACAGTCATGCCGCATCTATGATATTCATCCTCCCAGTTCTTCTTAGGAAGTGACACTTGGTCAGTGTTCTTTTGCTTCCATGTGAAGTTACTCTTTCCTGTATTGTTGTTATTGGACGGGTGTGCTGCTCCTCGTCCGTTCTTCATGTTTTTTATTAGCCTTCTTCTTGGTTTTCCACTTCTGGGGAGAAACGTGGTGGGCTTCAGGGATAGGAGCAGTGCCAGCTGGACGTAAATTATGAGTGGCTAGCAGTAAATCTCGATTCTGCTCTGCCCTAAGTAAGCACGAGATCAGATCAGAGAATTTCGTGAAGTTGTGTTCACGATACTGCTGCATGAGGATTGCATCTTTCTCGTGAAACGAGGTAAATGTATTTTCCAACATGTGTTGTTCTGACACTTCTTCACCGCACAACTTCAGGCGTGATGTGATATTATGAAGTGCAGAATTATACTCAGCGACGGACTTATAGTCCTGAAGTCTGAGGTTTTCCCACTCATAACTGGCACGCGGTAATATTACATCAATTTGATGTTTATACCGTGCCTCCAGCGCTGTCCACAGCTCCATTGGGTCCTCTACCATTATGTATTCGGCCTTTAAGGTCCGATCTATATGTTTCCTAATGTAGATTATGGCTTTCGCCTTATCCACATCGGAGATAGTGGTAGGAGTGCTACTGCTAGATGTAGCAGAAGCCTCAACCGCTGCTGGGGCCGAAAGAGGAGCCAAAATGGAGCCAAGGAGGGCCATCGAACGCAAGTGGAACTTCAGGTCCACTCGCCAACTTAGGTAATTTTTTCCTGCAGAATCGAGGACCTCGAAATCGACGCTTGCCAATTTTGCCATTTATCTACGCAATTTAAAATAAGCATAAATTAATTAAAATTGAAATTCACGCATTAAAAATAAAATAAGTAAAATGTGGGGATCAGCCAGATACCCAAAGAAATACAAAGTCCAAAGTCCGAATATACAGTCCATAAACAAAAGAAAAATACAATTTGGAAACCCAGAATGGGTCCCTATATTTTCCAATTTTGGCATCCGTCTTCATTTGTCGGTACATCGGTCTTTGGCATAAATACATATAATCCTCACTTACAAATTCTCTCAAAAAGAAAATAAAATTGCAAGGAATATAAAGGGTATCAAATTGGTCGATCCCAAAAATCACATTTTAGCTTTGTTACGAGGTGGAACTCGCGTACAATGAATTTGTATTGAGGAGAACCAAGGGTACGGTGGTTATGTTGAGAAGAGGGTTTAGGTGGGCTATTTAACAAGTGATTAGTGGGGTGAAGAGGTTGGACTTGCCGCCGGGGGTGGCCACGGAGTCAAATCTCACCGGACGCGACGGAGGAAGATTGGATGGCGGGAAGCTGAAGTTGATGTCGACCAAGGGGCGAGCTTTCATGCAGCACGAGCAACTCGTCAGAAGGGCGGGGTTGGGCTCCAACCCTTAGCCCCTCAGATGCCTAAGTCAGTAATAGGACTTAAAACGGGGGCTAGGCACGCCGGTCGGACTGAGGGTGTGTCGACCGTACGTGGCGAGCTATAAGTGGGAGAACAAAGATATGGACGACCTTTGCTCTCGTCTGTGAATAATAGATTGAGAGAGAGAATTTGCCAACCCCCTCCTCGTAAGAAATAAGGGGGTATTTATACCTGATGGGAGATGACTAGATGGGGCTGACCTGGCATGCTGACTCGACGTGCTGAGTTGGCTTGGTTGTCGGCGGAAGCTTCGAGGAGGTCAGGAACAGGAGTGCCTGACCTGCTTTTGTCAGACGGCGCAACGGCTTGGGGCGCTTTTGTCGGGGTGTCAGGGCCGAAAGCATCAATTGTCAGGGGGCTTAGCTGCCAGGGGGTGCTTTGTCAGATGGTCGGGCGGCGTTAGTGTCAGTCGTGTCCTTATCCTAGGTTGTTTGTCGTTGGTGACAAACTATAAGTCGGGCTATGCCATCCCTGGCGCCGCGGTTCATGGGGGCCGGCCGGGTCGACTGACTCAGTGGTTGTCCGGCCCGGCCGCGCCCTCTTTTCGGTCGTGGGTTGTGGGCCGCTGGCGCGGAAGGACACGCACATGCCTATGTCAGCACCTCCGGCGGTACTGTCCGGGCGCTCCCCAAGCGCCCTGCCCCCGGCGGACCGTGCAACCGCGGTTGTGTGCCTCGGTCGGGTAGGGGGAGTGCTGCGAGGTGCGCCCGCTCCCGTGTAGCTTCGGTCTTCCGGGGAGGCGGCCCTTTCGTGAAGGGGAGAGTTAGTGGGGTATGTCAGCGGATCCGGGCGGGAGTCGGATTCTTACGATCTTTAGGTCGTAACAATTGCCCCCGACATTCGAGTGTGAGACGGAAGCCCGGCTCGGCTCGGATGGCGTAACGCTGCCCTCTAACCTGACTCGGACTTGGATCCAAGCTCAGGGGTGGTGACGCCGCTCCCGCGGGGTGTGTCCCGCTGTTGCGGGATCGCGAGGTCTCGTTCCGAGTGGGAACCAAAAGGGGGGCGTTGTCCCCCCTCCCCGACGTGCTGTTGGGGGTGGCGGCTAGGTCGGATTTTGGGGGAGCCCGACTTTTTTTTGAGAAGGTTATGGTTTTTGATGAGAGGTGTTTACCGGACGTGTTTGTAATTTTCGCGGGACTTCAGCCGTGCTGTGCCTGGTGGACCTCCCAGCTGTTGTGCGCTTGGGTTCAGGGGGAGGGGTCCGAAAGGAAGAATATTATTCATCAACCTTTACCGGAGATCTAGATGATATTTACAACAATAGGGCAGGCGTGACCAAACCAGTGGTCGGGACGGGAGGTTGTTTACACTCGTCGCCTGCTACATCAGGGCGAGCAGATCCCCGTTGCGGGGTGGTCTTCCTTTTTACTGACCGCTGAATTCCTACTGCCTCATTGTCCGGGGACGAGCTGACGCGCCGGGAATCACCGTTTGGTTTAATCAGGGATGCCACCCCGTGGTGGTCCGCCCTTCGGGGGGGTTGACCCTCGTTTGTCAGGGGGACCTTCTTCCTTTCCCTTTCCTCACTTCCTCACGTTCTGCCTCGCCGTCGCCGAGCTGGAGGGTTGCCCGGCCCCGCCATGGATCCCGTGCATCGAGGGGGACCCCCGGGGGAGGCGGAGGACGAGGTAGCGGTGGTGGCGTCGTTGGGAGAGCCATTGGGGGTTTCCGCCCTCACACCCCGTAGGGATCGCCATAGGCTGGGTGTTAATTGGGGTGTTGTGGCCCGCGGCTAGACTTCCGGACCTGCCGTTTAATCCGGTAACGAGCAGGAGGAAGGCTGGCGGGTGGGGCCTCCCATGTGTAAGGGGAATATCCTATCAGGGGTCGTGGGGCTATGGCGGTCACCGTCGGGGGAAGTGGAGCCCGTCAGTGGTCATCGGCCTTCTTCGTAGCTCGGTGGGGCGCTCGGGGCCGTTTCATACCCGGTGTGAGGGGATGTGAATCCCTTTTGTCTATCTCCCCCTTCCCCCTAACTTCTGAAGGGGGGTACTTATAGTGGGATTCTGCAAAAGGGTTTTCCGTGGATAATGTGAGGGACTAGTGCCATTAATGGGCTCCGCTGAATCACGCGCTTTGGGAAACGCTTTTTCCTGGTGGTATCCGACACGGGTTGTCAGTTCTGGCCTCTCAGGGGGCGTGTTGCTGCTGATGGCGAGTTGTCTAAGCGTCCTTTTGTTGCGTCGAGTCGCATCGTGGCGCTGCCTTGACGAGACTGGGCCGCTGTCTTGTCAGGACTAGGCGTATATTCGACAGGTATTGTTTCTCGGTTTCTGGCTTGCGACCGGTCCGTCCCGGGCCACGTGTCCTTGTCCTTGTCCTTGTCCCCCGGGCTGAGTTTTTTAGGATGTTGGGCCTAGCCTGGGGGAATCCAGATGTGGTTTGGGGGGCCGGCCCTGGGTAGTTGGTCGCTGTGCGGTCTGGGCCGAGGCGTTACGGGAACGTCGGTCTTCGTTGTGTTTTACCGCTGGGTTGCCAATTTTGGCTTCTTGCGTGAGTTACACAATTACTAATTATGCCCCCAACATCCCCTTGTCCGAGATAGCGAGGTCTGGGGGAAGGGGATGTTGATGGTTTGTGTTGTCTTTGGGCGGGGCGGGGAATTGCCGAGAAGGTTCGGGATGAGACATGCCGCCCTATCACGATTTGGCGCAGGGCGGGCCTCAGTTCACCTCGTTCCCCTTTGATCGAACGTTGTCGTTGACTTTTAGTTGGCGAGGGGTCTTGGCTCGAAGCGTAGTATCGAGGGGTTCGAGCCGCGGGTGTAAACTTTCTGGGTGTCCTAAGCTAGTCCAGGGAGTGCGTTGCGCCTTTCCTACTTTCCACGCCGCGAAGGGTGGTAAGCTCGCCCAGCACTTGGCGGGGGGAGGGCTTCACGCTATGGCATTCTAGGAAAATCAAAGCGTATCCGACAAGGATGAATTTTTTCATTTAAATTTACAAGAACTGATCTATGGCGTGTACATGAGTACTTAGATTATCGCCCGTTGTGGGGTAAGATCCAGCCCTAGGATGGGCTATAGAGTTGTCCTCGCCAGCGGTGAACGACCTCCGGATCTAGGGGTCCTCTTCTGCCGGGTCGGCCTTTTTACTCGAGTTGTTCTTGGCACAGAGATGAGCAATTCTGATGGCCGATGGGCCCGGTGACCGCCTCCCGTGCTGAAGTGTTGTAAGGTCTCCTCGGTCCAGTAGAAGCACTGGGGGGGATCACCAGGGAAACCGTCTTTCTGGGGATTGTGTCTTGGGGGGGTCTTGATGACCGGGCCCCCCCACGCCTCGCTGCTTGGGTTTGAGGGTGGGGGGAGTCCTGACGGTCCGGCCGCCTCCCCCCACGCCTCGCTGTTTGGGTTTGAGGGTGGGGTTCGGGGCCCGATCGTGCCGGGGCGGACTGACACGCCATGACTCGCCGTTTGGGCTCGCCAGGGATGCAGCCTTGCCGAGGTCCCCGTCCGGAGGTCGACGGTGAACAGGTGTTGGCTTGCAAGCCCGGGGGGCTCTCGCTTTTCCTGTCGGCGGGGGTTGGATGCCTACCTTTCTCCGACTCGTCCTTGTTTAGGGCGGACGGAGGCGTGAAAGGTGGATTTCCCTGGTGTAAGCGGAATATCCTTTTGGCGATCCGTTTGTAAGAGGAATATCCTGTTGGAGGTGGTGGGGATGCGGGAACCGCCGCCCTGGGCGGTGGGAACCACTGATGGCCGGTGACCTCTCTTTTGTTATGGTGTTGTATCTCAGCCCGTTTCCCAGCGGGTGGGGGGGATAAGTGCCGATTTCTCATGTCTTCCGACTCTTTGTTCTTTTTCTTTCGGAAGGGTGAGTGGCGTCTTTATAGGGAGATCTTGCTGACGGTTTCCCCCATATTTATTGCGATGAGTTGGCATTATTAATGGGCTCCTCGGATTCACGCCCGTGGGAAACCGCTTTTGCCAGGTGGCCCTTACGGAACCTCTTTTGGAGTGTACCATTAATGGTGACGTATTTCTCGAGCGTCCTTTCGTTTCGTCGAGTCACATCGGGGCCGCCTACTCGGGAACTGACGCCATTTCGTCCCAGTTTATGTGCCCCTGTCTTCTTTCGATTTTTCGAGGAACATGGGCGCGTAGCCCTCTCTGGTTTGGGTGGCTAGGTTGGCCCTGCCCCAGAGGTCTTGAGGGGGGGAAGCGGGCGCGTGGCCCGGCCCGTGCCCTTCTCTGGTTTGGGTGGCTAGGGTTGGCCCTGCCCCAGAGGTCTTGAGGGAGGGAAGCGGGCGCGTGGCCCGGCCCGTGCCCTTCTCTGGTTTGGGTGGCTAGGGTTGGCCCTGTCCCAGAGGTCTTGAGGGGGGGAGCGAGCGCGTAGCCCGACCCGTGCCCTTCTCTGGTTTGGGTGGCCAGGTTTGGCCCTGAGGTCTTGAGGGGGGGAGCGGGCGCGTGGCCCGGTCCGTGCCCTTCTCTGGTTTGGGTGGCTAGGGTTGGCCCTGCCCCAGAGGTCTTGAGGGGGGGGAGCGGGCGCGTGGCCCGGCCCGTGCCCTTCTCTGGTTTGGGTGGCTAGGGTTGGCCCTGCCCCAGAGGTCTTGAGGGGGGGAGCGGGCGCGTGGCCCGGCCCGTGCCCTTCTCTGGTTTGGGTGGCTAGGGTTGGCCCTGCCCCAGAGGTCTTGAGGGGGGGGGAGCGGGCGCGTAGCCCGAGCCCGTGCCCTTCTCTGGTTTGGGTGGCTAGGGTTGGCCCTGCCCCAGAGGTCTTGAGGGGGGGAGCGGGCGCGTGGCCCGGCCCGTGCCCTTCTCTGGTTTGGGTGGCTAGGGTTGGCCCTGCCCCAGAGGTCTTGAGGGGGGGAGCGGGCGCGTAGCCCGGCCCGTGCCCTTCTCTAGTTTGGGTGGCTAGGGTTGGCCCTGCCCCAGAGGTCTTGAGGGGGGGAGCGGGCGCGTAGCCCGGCCCGTGCACTTCTCTGGTTTGGGTGGCTAGTGTTGGCCCTGCCCCAGAGGTCTTGAGGGGGGAGCGGGCGCGTAGCCCGGCCCGTGCCCTTCTCTAGTTTGGGTGGCTAGGGTTGGCCCTGCCCCAGAGGTCTTGAGGGGGGGAGCGGGCGCGTAGCCCGGCCCGTGCCCTTCACTGGTTTGGGTGGCTAGGGTTGGCCCTGCCCCAGAGGTCTTGGGGGGGAGCGGGCGCGTAGCCCGGCCCGTGCCCTTCTCTGGTTTGGGTGGCTAGGGTTGGCCCTGCCCCAGAGGTCTTAGGGGGGAGCGGGCGCGTAGCCCGGCCCATGCCCTTCTCTGGTTTGGGTGGCTAGGGTTGTCCCTGCCCCAGAGGTCTTGAGGGGGGAGCGGGTGCGTAGCCCGGCCCGTGCCCTTCTCTGGTTTGTGTGGCTAGGGTTGGCCCTGCCCCAGAGGTCTTGAGGGGGGAGCGGGCGCGTAGCCCGGCCCGTGCCCTTCTCTGGTTTGGGTGGCTAGGGTTGGCCCTGCCCCAGAGGTCTTGAGGGGGGGAGCGGGCGTGTAGCCCGGCCCGTGCCCTTCTCTGGTTTGGGTGGCTAGGGTTGGCCCTGCCCCAGAGGTCTTGAGGGGGGGAGCGGGTGCGTAGCCCGGCCCGTGCCCTTCTCTGGTTTGGGTGGCTAGGGTTGGCCCTGCCCCAGAGGTCTTGAGGGGGGGAGCGGGCGCGTAGCCCGGCCCGTGCCCTTCTCTGGTTTGGGTGGCTAGGGTTGGCCCTGCCCCAGAGGTCTTGAGGGGGGGAGCGGGCGCGTAGCCCGGCCCGTGCCCTTCTCTGGTTTGGGTGGCTAGGGTTGGCCCTGCCCCAGAGGTCTTGAGGGGGGGAGCGGGCGCGTAGCCCGGCCCGTGCCCTTCTCTGGTTTGGGTGGCTAGGGTTGGCCCTGCCCCAGAGGTCTTGAGGGGGGGAGCGGGCGCGTAGCCCAGCCCGTGCCCTTCTCTGGTTTGGGTGGCTAGGGTTGGCCCTGCACCAGAGGTCTTGAGGGGGGGAGCGGGCGCGTAGCCCGGCCCGTGCCCTTCTCTGGTTTGGGTGGCTACGGTTGGCCCTGCCCCCGAGGTCTTGAGGGGGGGAGCGGGCGCGTAGCCCGGCCCGTGCCCTTCTCTGGTTTGGGTGGCTAGTGTTGGCCCTGACCCAGAGGTCTTGAGGGGGGGGAGCGGGCGCGTAGCCCGGCCCGTGCCCTTCTCTGGTTTGGGTGGCTAGGGTTGGCCCTGCCCCAGAGGTCTTGAGGGGGGGAGCGGACGCGTAGCCCGGCCCGTGCCCTTCTCTTATTTGGGTGGCTAGGGTTGGCCCTGCCCAGAGGTCTTGGGGGGAGCAGGCGCGTAGCCCGGCCCGTGCCCTTCTCTGGTTTGGGTGGCTAGGGTTGGCCCTGCCCCAGAGGTTCGGAGGTTTGCGCTGCAAAACTTATGTAGGAACAACAATGTTGGGGAAAGCGGATAGATGTGTATATCGTATGTATGAAAAAGAAAAACTCACAACTATTGGTAGAATTTTAGCAGGTGCTTTACGTTCCAAGGGTGGGCCAGTTCGTTCCCTTCGGGGGTTGCCAAGATGTACGTGTCTGGTCCGACAATATCGACGACCGTGTAGGGCCCTTCCCATTTGGCGGCCAACTTTCCCCGCTGGGCGGTCTCGGGGCGGAAGGTGGCGTCTCTGAGAACCAAGTCGCCGATCCTGAAAGTCCGCGGCTTCACTCAGGAGTCATATTATCGCCCCATCCTCTGGCTGTGTTTGACGAGGCTCGTCTGGGCCCGGTCTCTTACCTCGTCTATCAATTCAAGACTGAGGCCGAGTCCCTCCCCATTGATCTCTTCGTCGAAGAGCTTTTGTCGGAGGGTCTCTTCGCCAATCTCCACGGGAACGACTGCCTCCGATCCGTATGCTAGCATGAATTGGCTTTCTCCTGTCGAGGCCTTGTGGGTGGTACGATAGGACCATAGGATTCCCGGCAGCTCGTCGACCCATGCCCCCAGGGCAGCGTCCACCTTTTTCTTCATTGGGTTCAAGATGCATTTATTCGCGGCCTCCGCCATTCCGTTGCACTGTGGGTGGGCGACTGACGCGAACTGGAGTTTGATCCCCCAGCCCGAGCAGAAGTCACGGAAGCCTTCGCAATCGAACTGCCTTCCGTTATCCGTGACTATTGAGCGAGGAATCCCGAAGCGACATATAACGGATTGCCAGATAAAGCCCTTCATGTCCGTCCACGTGATACGCGCTAGCGGCTCCGCTTCCACCCACTTCGTGAAGTAGTCCACGGCGACGACTAGATATTTCCTTCCTCCGGAGGCCATTGGGAAAGGCCCAAGGATGTCGAGTCCCCATTTGGCGAAGGGGATCGGGCTCACGATGGGCATCAGGTTGGCCGGAGGTGCAGTCGTCAGTCGGCAGAATTTCTGGCACGCCTCGCACCTCTTGACGTACTGTACCGCGTCCCGGATCATTATCGGCCAATAGTACCCCTGGCGCATTATTTTGTGGGCGATTGTGCGACCGCCATGGTGTTTTCCACAGAAGCCTTCGTGCACTTCGCGGATGACTTGCTCAGCCTGCTCTGGGCCCAAGCATTTCAGATAGGGCAGGACGTCGAAATTGGCGCGGCGGCGGCGGTACATCACTCCATCGAGGAGTACGAATGACAGGGCTCGCCTCTCCACCTGTTTAGCCAGCATCCGCTCCTCGGGCAGTTCCCCCGTCTCCAAGTACTTCACAATGGGGGTCATCCATGTCGTCACCGTGCCCGTACACATCAGTTCTCCTTCGTCGATGGTTGGGGTCAATAGGCTTTCGACGTAGATGGCCTTCCCGATCTCGGCCGCGGAGGAGGAAGCCAGCTTAGACAGGGCGTCCGCCCGGAGGTTGTTGGAGCGGGATAGGTGCTGGACGTCCGCCTTCTTGAACTTGCGGAGTTCGATCTGGATGCGCCTAAGGTAACGCTTCATTGTTTCTTCTCGAGCCTCGAAGCTCCCTAGGATCTGTTGGATGACGAGCTGTGAGTCACTTAGGAGCAACACGTTCGTCGCCCCCACCGCCTTAGCGAGTTTCAACCCATTAACCGCGGCCTCGTACTCCGCGACATTGTTGGTTGCCGGGAGGTTGAAGCGTAGGGCGTACTCCAACGAGCATCCGTCAGGGGTTTGAATGACGATACCTGCCCCGGTCCCTGATCCTGTCACGGAGCCGTCGACGTGGATGGTCCACAATTCGTCCACGTCCATCTGGGAGGGCTATGAGGGTTCACCCACCCTGGTCCCCCGCGGGGACGCGGTCGCTGAGGGGAGCTCTGGCTGGTTCCCCGGTGTGCCCCCTGCGGTGCATTCCACCACGAAGTCGGCCAGTGCCTGGCCTTTGATCACCGTCCGGGCCTTGTACGTTATGTCGAACTCGCTGAGCTCGAAACTCCAGTTGAGCATCCTCCTCGACTGCTCCAGTCTCTTCAGGTTTTTCTCGAGGGGCATGTCGGTGTGGACGGCTATGGGATGGGCCTGGAAGTATGGTCGGAGCTTTCGAGCTGTGGTGACTAGGCAGTAGGCGGCTCTCTCGATGGGACTGTAACGAGTCTCCGCCTCCCGGAGGATCCGGCTGGCGTAGTAAACAGGGCGTTGTACCCCCCCTTCCTCCTTGATTAGGACGGAGCTAACGGCCTCCTCGTTGGTCGCCAAGTACAGCCCTAGGGGTTCGCCTTCTTCCGGCCGTGCGAGGAGTGGTGGGCTCTGTAGGTAAGCCCTCAGCTCCGTGAACGCCCGTGCACAGTCGTCGTCCCACGGGATCACCTTCCTCTTGTACTTAGCCTCGCCAAAGGCTGTGCGCAAGACCCTGAAGAAGGGGAGCGACTTCTCCGCAGATTTCGACAGGAATCGCCCCAGAGCAGCGATCCGGCCGTTCAGTCGCTGCAAGTCCCGGATCGTCCGGGGTTCCGCCATACTGATGAGGGCCGTCACCTTGTCGGGGTACACCTCGATCCCCCGCTTCGTTATCATGAAGCCCCAGGAATTTTCCCGACTGCAGCCGAAGATACACTTCGCGGGGTTTAGTCTTAGGTTGTATCGGCGGACCCTTTGGAAAGTTTCCTGTAAGTCGGCGAGGTGGTCTGGGGCCCTCCTACTCTTTACCAGCATGTCGTCGATGTAGACCTCCAGGTTTCGCCCCACCTGAGGGCCGAATATTCGGTCTACCATCCACTGATAGGTCGCCCCGGCGTTCTTCAGTCCAAAGGGCATCTTGGTGTAACAGAAGGTGCCCTTGTCGGTGACAAAAGACGTCTTTTCCTCGTCCTCCTCCGCCATCGGTATCTGGTTGTACCCCGAGAAGGCATCCATAAAGCTTAACAACTCGTAGCCGGACGCCTGGTCCACCAAGCGGTCGATCCGGGGTAGGGGGAAGCTGTCCTTTGGGCATACTTTGTTGAGGTCGGTGAAGTCGACGCACATGCACCACTTTCCACTGGGCTTCTTCACCAAAACGACGTTGGCGAGCCAGTCCGGGTAATCCACCGGCCGGACAAACTTGGCTTCGAGGAGCCACTCTACTTCTTCCTCGGCCGCCCTCTTCTTTTTGCCCCCCGTGCTTCTCTTCTTCTGTCGGACCGGTCGGGCTTCTGGGTCCGCATTTAACCTGTGGGAGATCACCGTTCGGTCAACCCCCGGCATGTCGGCGGGTGACCATGCGAATATATCCGCATTTTCCCGGAGCAAGGCGACGAGGGTTGCCCTCAGGGTGGCCGGGAGTTTTGTCCCGATGGAGACGGTTCTCTCTTCATCCGCAGCTATGGGAACCTCCTCGACCTCCTTGGCCGGGGTCGGCCGATGGTCGCAGAAGTCCTCCCTTTCGTCGGGGATGAGAACCGTCAGGGCCCGCCTCTGGCTCCCACGCCGGGCTGGCCTTCTGTCGCGACCCCCAGGCACCTCCTGGTCTCCTCGCACCAGTCCCACCCCCTGTGGGGTCCGAAACTTCATCATCTGGTGTTGCAGGCTGGGGAGCGCCTCGATGGCCGTCATGTATGGATGCCCTATGATTCCGTTATACGCCGATGCGACGTCGACGATGACGAAACGCGTCCCCCTGGTGACGACCCTTGGTTCCTCCCCCAGAGTCATTGGCAGGGTGATCGTCCCCATTAGGGGGATCGTATGGCCGGTGAAGCCGACAATGGGGCCCGCGCAGGGCTCTAGGTCTGCACACCCCCACCCCATTCTCTCGACCGTTGACAGGAATAGGATGTCGCAGGAGCTACCGGTGTCAATCAGGAGCCGGTCGACGACAACCGCCCCGATCCGAGCCTCGACGACGAGGGCGTCATCGCTCTGGCTCCCCACCTCCTGCCGGTCTCCCTCGGTAAAGGTGATAGGGGGTCGGTGTGTCCTTCTCCGCTTCGGCCGGCGGCTGGCGCCCGCCACCATCACCTGTCGGGCACCGGCCTCCGAGATCGTGGGCGACGTCCACACTGGGGACGGCCCCCCGCTTATCATCTCAATGCGCATGATCACCCCGGGGGGCGTGGCTCCCCCTGATCGCGGTCCGTTGGCGGTTCTGGCCCCCGCCCCTCGGGGGGGCTCTCTCTCCTTCTGATGCCCGCCTGTCCACCACAAAGTTTCCCAAGTGGCCCGCCTGGATCAGCCGCTCGATCTCTCTCTTAAGAGTGTAACAACGGTCGGTATCGTGACCGTGGTCACGGTGATATCGGTAATACCTCCGGAGATCCCGCTTCGCCAGATCCGTCCTCATCTCCCGGGGAGGCTCCGGCAGTAATCCGGCCCTCGTCGCCGCGGCCAGAACCTCCATCATGGGGGCGTTGAGCAGCGTGTAGTGCGCCCGCAGGGGGCCTTCCTGTCTTGGGAGGGCTCGGGTGGCGCCTTGGGCCTGGGCGAACTCGCGCGCCGGGCCAGGGCGATATTGTGGGCGTTGTAACACCGGTTCGCGCCTTGGTTGGGTCAACCGGTCGCGACCTCGGCGCCCCTCTTCTTGCTTCGGCCGAGGGTGAGACCGGTGCTCGCCTTGGAGCGGCTTCGCCAGGGGGAATATGGCCTTTGTGCCGAGAGTCTCTTCGGCCAACGCATGCCTCTACGCCATAGCAACCAACGCCTCATAGTCGGCCGGCGGATCCTGGAGCAGGGATTTGTGGAGGCTCCGAGTCCGCAACCCCGTCTTGAAGGCCAGCATAAGCACCTCGTCGCCGCATGTCACCACCGCCCGTCTCTCATCCTGAAAGCGGCGGAGGTATCTGCCCGTTGTCTCCCCCTCTCCTTGGACTATCGTGCTGAGATAGTCTAAGGGCTTCTTTTTCGTCCGCCCGGCCCGAAACTCTTGGCAGAACTTGTGGGATAGCTCGCCAAAGCTCCCAACGGATCTCGCGGGTAAGCCGAAGTACCAGTCCAACGCGGTGTCCCTCAGGCTTTGGGAGAAATGTCGGCATAGGAACGCCTCATCCACATCCTGCGCCTCCATTGCCCCCCAGTACTGCTGCACGTGCGTGAGGGGGTCGCCTCTTCCGTTGTACGTGGCCAAGTGAGGGGGTTTGAACATTATGGGCCTTGGGGCGGACGTAATCCACCGTGCAAGCGGCATGGCCTCCTCCGGATAGGTAGGGCGATTGGGCGCCTCCCCTCTCCGCCATTCGGGGGTCTGGCTTCGGTCGCGCCTCGGCCGCCGACAGTCCTCCGGCCCCGGGGAGTAGCCCGACGGTCGCCTGGCGGGGCTCCTTCCCCGGGTCGAGGATTCGACGGGTTGCGGGCTACGGGTCTCCCAGCACCATTGCCTCCCAGCCGGCTCCCCTCGGGCCTCCATCCGCTCCTGATTCTCCCGCAGAAGCCTTTCGTGCTCGGCGGTGAGGAAGCGTAGTTGTCGACAAACGGCTTCCTCGTGCAGGCGATCGGAGTGGTGGTGCAAGCGATGCAGGCTGCCTCCTCATCCCGGTGGGGACCTGGCCAACAACGGGCCCCGCCCGTCCCCGAGCCGCCGACCCAACGCCGTCACCTCCAGGATTTCCCGGTTGCTTTCGTCCTCCCTCCTTAGCCTCTTGCGCTCCGCGATGATGAGGCGGAGCTGGTGGCCGGCGGTCTCTTCGTCCTGGTAGGCCCTTCGGGCGGTCTCGGTCGCTTCGTCCAAAGGCCTTTGCGCGGCGGCCGCCTCCTCCAGGCGCCTCCACCACCGCGCGACCTCCATCTCCTCTTCCAGGAGCTTCTGCTGGGCCGCAACCTCCTTGGCGAGCCCCCTGTTCTCCCCCTCCTCCTCGAACTGAGGGTGGAGATTCTGCCTCACGTTCTGGGGCTCCGAGGGGCCGGGCTGGGGCTACGCCTCCGCCGTCGGGTAGTCTCCCATCGCCTGAGTAACTGCCTCGAAGCTCTTCAGGACGGCGTGGGCCAAAGTATGGTCAGTCTCGGTGCCCATCCCCGGAAGGGGGTCGGGCGCCGGGGTTATTAGTAGAGAGAGCGGCTCCTCACCCACGGGATCCTTGCCGTGGTCAGGGTTCCGAGTGATCGGCATGGAGTCTAACATGGGTGTGACCCTTCGTTCCCACAGACGGCGCCAATTGTTACGAGGTGGAACTCGCGTACAATGAATTTGTATTGAGGAGAACCAAGGGCACGGTGGTTATGTTGATAAGAGGGTTTAGGTGGGCTATTTAACAAGTGATTAGTGGGGTGAAGAGGTTGGACTTGCCGCCGGGGGTGGCCACGGAGTCAAATCTCACCGGACGCGGCGGAGGAAGATTGGATGGCAGGAAGCTGAAGTTGATGTCGACCAAGGGGCGAGCTTTTCTGCAGCACGAGCAACTCGTCAGAAGGGCGGGGTTGGGCTCCAACCCTTAGCCCCTCCGATGCCTAAGTCAGTAATAGGACTTAAAACGGGGGCTAGGCACGCCGGTCGGACTGAGGGTGTGTCGACCGTACGTGGCGAGCTATAAGTGGGAGAACAAAGATATGGACGACCTTTGCTCTCGTCTGTGAATAATAGATTGAGAGAGAGAATTTGCCAACCCCCTCCTCGTAAGAAATAAGGGGGTATTTATACCTGATGGGAGATGACTAGATGGGGCTGACCTGGCATGCTGACTCGACGTGCTGAGTTGGCTTGGTTGTCGGCGGAAGCTTCGAGGAGGTCAGGAACAGGAGTGCCTGACCTGCTTTTGTCAGACGGCGCAACGGCTTGGGGCGCTTTTG
>CM061141.1:160705757-160736635 GCA_030789695.1 Scilla litardierei
CGCTCACCGATATGCTGTGGCGGCCTGATCACCTTGCTCGCCCTTATGACCGGCGAGGACTTCCCTGACGACCTGCGACGCGCACCGGGCCCCACTTCTCTGTCGATTGATGTTATGGCCCGGATGAAGATGCTGCGTCCGCACGGTGAGCGACACTGGGTCTGGCTGCACGGCCCTTACAGTGCTGATTACATGATTCTTCCGAGCCCAGCTCGGACTCAGATTGCACCGGCCCAGGTGGACTGGCTCCCTGCGATGGATGTTCTGATCCCAGCCGCTTACGTGCTCGAGGCCGAGGAGGCTGAGCAGGCCCACGCTGCCCCCGCAGACCCTGTTGCACCTGCCGCGCCTGCTGCCCCTGTTGACCCCGTGGACCCTCAGCTTATCCCAGATATTTCCGCTGCTCCAGACACCTCTGTCCACACCTCTGTCGGTGTCGGGAGTACCTTAGCTGAGCCCACCTCCACTGCTTCCACGCCTGTCACCACCCTCACTAGCCCTCTGTCTGCCGAGCCCGTTTCCTCTGCCCCACCCGAGCGCCCGCCGACTATAGTTGAGTGCGGAGAGCCCTCTTCTGCCACCGCTGTAGAGACCGTAGTCTCCACCCCTGTCTCCACCGCTGCTGTGTTTTCCGAGAGTGTCGTGGCGTCTGTCCACACTTCTGTGTCACCGACCTCTCTGGCCGCCTCGCCGTCACTTTTGTATTCTTCTTTCGCTGCTGCTACCTCCACTTCTCACTGTCCTGCCCTGTAATACCCCATTTCCATATGTACGCGTATTTATACGTATTTTGGCGTAAATGCGTATTGGAAGTATTCTCGTATTTTTTTTCTTTAAATATTTTGGGTGTAGCAATTATTTTTAAAAGATTTTAAACTCATCTTTTGAATTTAGTAAATAGGAGTATTTGGATGAATACTTGTATTTATGGTGTATATGGTATTTCAACATGTATTTTTATTTTTGCAAAATACAAATTCCAAAATTGTTTTACCATGACACCTTAGCTTATTAGGTGTCATCTTGATAATTAAGAAGGAGACACATGGCTTAGACTTTGACTAAATGAAAGGATGAGAGGGTTTTAGGGAGACCTAAAATCTAGGCAAAGAAAAACAAAAAAAAAACAAGAAAATCCCACATTCTCTCACTCTCCTTCTCCTTCCCAATTCTGGCCAAAATTTTGTCTCCCCATCTTTCACTCATTTGCTTCATTTTTCTCTCCACCAAGTACTCTTCCAAGCACCCCTCTCATTCCTCATCATTCCTCCATCAAAATTCATCTCAAAAATCATCCCAAATCCATCTTTAGAAGCCTATTTGGAGCTTGAAGATAGGAGATTGAAGAAGGAGGCCCAAGAATTCTTCAAGGACTAAGAAGGGCCAAAGAAAGTTTGGAGGACTTTGGAGGTAGAAATTCTTATCACCTTAGTAGGGTTTAGTTTTAGAACTAAGGATTTAATTAATTAGTAAGTTCCTTAGATTTTGAGTAGAAATTAAGTTTTGAACTTCATGCTGAAATTTACACAGAATTGGCTGATACTTTGATAGATTGCTGCACTTAATTGGCTAAATATAAATACATGAAAAAAATATATGTTGCTCATATTGTAGTCCTGAACAACTTTCATTTTTACAAGTTTTGCAAATTCGAACTGAAAAATAGAGTAAAAATTCAGTTTCTAAAACTGGTCTGTTTTTAGACAGTTTAGACACCTTTCAGTAAAATGAGTAGAACTCTATGCACACTTTATAAAATATTATGATCTTGATGCCGTTGGAAAGCTGACTTCAAGATCTTCAATCCATAATTTTTTTAGATTTTAATTCTGTCTGTAACTTGTAGAAAAATGGACATGAACTGAACTCAGTTTCTGGTTCAGAATGCTGAAATTATATCTGTTAGGAGAAAATCCACCATAAATCACATATGTCAACTGAGCTTATGAAAATTGGTCAGTTAAAGGAAAACACCCATATCTACAACTTTCGTGAAGGGACCGGACACCAATTCTGATTGTAGATAGGCTAAAAGTGATATTCTTTCTGCTGTAACAGTTTTGACAGATTCAAATGCTAATTTTGCTTATTACTTATCATGGTGTAGTTTTGTTTGAAGTTAAGTTTGTTTGTGCTAATCATGTTCTCAATGACATGCTCTTGATACATGTAGTTATGCAGATGGTTCATGAAATATTCGTTATGTCAATAATATTTAAGTTCAATTTGTTTATGCTTTCACATTAGTATGTTCATAACGATGAGTTTGTGATGATATTCCATGCAATTCTTTAATTGAGATGATGATGATGATGATGATGATGATATTGTTAAAAGTTGGTTATAGCGGTATTCAAGTCCGCTAGATGATTCGTTGACAAACGAAGTAATATCTTGAAAACTGAGAGTGAGAATGAGGAATGTATCAGTCCTCTTAAAGGAGGGTGACACGGGTTTGGGTGAAAACGGGTAAACTTTAGGAGTTAAGGAGCGGACATATGATATGAATTCTCACCCGCTGTATCACTCCCAGAAGGGCGAGTTGAAAGGGTTGGAGAGGCCGCTGGTGTACCCGTGATGCACCATGGCGGTAATTGATGGTTTACTCCGTTTGTCCCACAGAAAAACCGAGCAGGTCTCGCTCTAGTGCCTTGCCCCGTTCGGGCATAGAGTTGCGAGAGGCCCCCTCCGGTGCTGGTTGGGGTACCACGTTTTCACCCACCCTGGGTGAAGTCCGCCTCCTTAGCGTCCTACGGTTTACACGGGTTTCCAAACATGAGAATGAATAACTTAAAGTAATTGTCTTTTAATTATAAATATTGTTATCCCATGGTTACTTGTTTCTCTGTTAAGTTAATGTTGTTAACTCATGCTGATCCATTCCATTGTTTATTATAAATGTCCAGTACTTGCATGTTATTATGTTCTCCCACTTACCTTCAGCACTTGCATGTTATAACATGGTTACTTATGCATGTTCACAAGTTCTTCTTTGATGCTTATACATCGTGTTGTGATTACTTTTATGTCCTGAGAGCTTTACTTGTTAGACCACCCTCCCTAGATAGGTAGACCAGTTCTAAAACTGGGTTCTACTAGAGTGTTAGGAGTTTCTGCTGGGTCACGCGTTGACGTGTCCCCGTTGACTTTCAGGTTGTGTGAGTTGGATGTTGGAGTTTGCGGCTGGAACTTGGAGTTGGTGGTCAGTGTAGATTGGGTGGTGAGGGTTATGATGAGAGAATTGTACTTTTGGGGTTTCTTTTCCGGGGATACCTTTTGTACTTTGGGGTTGGAGTTTCTTTTATTGTTGTACCCATTGTACAGACTGTGTTTGCAAAGATGTATCAATGTATTAAATAAATGAAATGTTGTACATTTGTTATTCTCATTGTTTTATCTGTGATGGAGCCTTACTCGTACTTCCCAGCGCGTGCGTAGTGACCTGCAGAGTTCTTTTACTTTCTTCCCTTCTCTCTTTCTACGTAACACTCGCCTCTTCGGGAATACCTGATACGGATTCGTACTTATCGGGTATCCCGGGGACCGGGTCGTTACATGCCCAGCCTCGCACTGAGGCCAGGCCCCCACTTGGGAGCGCAGCTCCTTTTGTTCCCTTGCCTGATGAGCCCGTCACCTACGCCACCAGAGTACGCCAGCCCCGACCTGCACAGCCCCGACCGGTGCGTCCCTCTGCACCACCTCCCCCTGACACTGTACTTCAGAGCATTCGTGCTCTCGAGGGGGCGGTGAGTGGCCTCATAGGCGACCTTCGGACCCTGTCCGCCACGGTCACTGCGATGGCTGGCCGCTTTGACCTGCTCCCGCAGATTCACTACTGTCTTACCCAGGTCCTGGAGCGTCTCCCCCGCGTACCCGTACCCACCCTGCAGGTTCCCACCCCCACTACCACACACACTCAGCCTGCCTCCACTTCCACACCCACCCCCGCTCAGCAGCCTCCACCACCACCACCACCTCCGCCTCAGGACGGAGACGGCGCAGCACCGCCTTCTTAGGCACCCTTGATGCCATCGATTCTTTTTACCGTTGTGCTGCCCGTTTCTGCTGGGTCCTGATGCTTTTTGACCACCCCCCCTCCCCTCACTTATTTTGGATTCTCATTCTGATCATGTCTTTATATATCTTTTTTGTGAGAGAGGAAGAGTTTTTGGTGCCACACCTATATATCTGTATCACTCCTTTATTTGCATGCATCATGTCCGCATCATATTTTTCATTTCATTATTTTTCTTTTTTTCCTCATGCATGCATCCTCGCTTACCCCTCCCATTACTTGTCTCTCGGTGTGCCACACTTTGCACATTGAGGACACTGTGCCATTTAGCTTGGGGGAGTGAGTTCTCACGCTCTTTTTCGATTTGCCACCTTTATTTTTAGTTTTTCACTCCATTTTTCCGCTTTTGCACTTATTTTCATCACTTTTCTTTTATTTTACCATGCATCACGTTTTTCTTATCTTTCTGTGTGCCGCATTGTAAATAGTTCTATTTTCCCCTTTATCTTTATTTTCTTTTTCATCTCGATGACTTTTCTATGATGATGATAACGTGGAGTTAGCTTACTCTATATGCATGCTATATTTGTCATGTCCTAGATTTTATTTCTGATATCATATGCTATGACTTGCCTTGCATCTAGAGATAGTAACCCACATTTTTTCCACATGAAAATGGATGAAATTTTATTATTAGCTGAGTCTGAATATTCATATGTATGCTATCGCAGAAAACACACCAAGATTCACGCATTGAATGCTTATATCTGGAGTACCGATTTCTTTTCCTATGTCACTTCTATATGCATGATTTGTACATTTCACTTCAGGATGATTGAATGATGTTAGCTATGATAAATCTGGATTAGTTAGCTTTTTTGTGATCGAAACTGAGTAGATTAGATTACCCTGCTGAAGTTGTCGTGCATGTCTTATAGAGTGAACCGAGAGGTATATTTATTTCTTTCTCCACAAATCTTGAACATCATTTCTCTATTCTAAAATCATTGGTGAATCTCCCCTTAGCGATTCTATTATATGGCATTTAGCTCCAAATTTCCCAAAACCAAAGAAAAAAAATACTTGTATGCTCTTACTTCTCTTTGAGTTGGGATCATTGTGTATATATGTTATTTGAAAAAAAAAAGAAAAAGAAAAAAAAAGAAAAAAAAGAAAAAAAAAGAAAAAAAGAAAAGAAAAGAGGAAAGAACCTCAATAAAAGATCCCACCTCATGTTCTCTCTCTCTTCTTTCTTCTCTCTTTTTGTATTTATTTTCATTGCTTTTGGAGCTCTATAAAAATGGGGATGTAAATATTTTTTATGCCACCACGCTTATAGATAAGCTTGGGGGAGGGAATCCGATGATGTGTGAGAGAGAGACTACTTGACGTTGCACGACAACCTAGGCTAAGTAATATTCTATACTCAGTGAGATTTTTTTAGCTTTACGAAGTCCAGAAATCTATGCCTAGCACTCATTTCATGAAATCCACACTTATCTATTCTTTCTATTCTATTGTGTGATACTCTTATAATCCTCAAAGAAAGCATTCAATTGAAAAGTGTGTGATCTGCGATTTGTATACCGCTTTAAATGATTCAGACGATGTTAATTCTAAAATTATTCCGTTTTTCATGATTATATCGTTGTTCGTGGGTTTTCTATTTCTATTTGCACTATTATACTATGATATCAAAATAAAACTCTTTGACATGTGTTTTTCATTTGGTGCATGCTATAAGAGTAAGCGAAACCCATGTCCTGAGAAAATGATCTAGCAGCTTCCCTCTTCGTTTCTTTCTTTCTTCTTTGTTTTTATTTCGTTTTTCGTTCTTCTTCGTTTTTTTCATTTTTTCGTCTTTCGCCGTTTTCGTTTTCCGAATCCACCGGGTTCGCCTCCTACTTATCTTCCTCGAGGACGAGTAAGAGGTAAGCTTGGGGGATTTTGATCACTCCTTATTTTACACTTTTTTCCCGCATGTTTGCATGCCATTTAGATCGCTCAAATCATGTTTTTCACGATATATCGACGATATTGCGATGCTTTTCACGATTTCTTGTTTTTGTCGAATTTCAGGTGATTTGGAGCGATTTGGAGTGATCTCGAGATACGCCTACTCCAGAGTGTCACCGATGACCTCCCCGAGGGGTATTCTGCTGTTGGAGAGGAGCAGAAGAAGAAAGGACGTCGCAGGAGCAACGAGGAGGCCAAAACAAGCTGTTTGGGCATTTTTGGTGTCCCACTCGGTCGAGTGAAGGAGTCACTCGGCCGACCAGCGAGACACTGCTCGGCCGACCAGATCGGATACGTTTCATACGTGCACTCGGCCGAGCATCGGAAGCCACATCGGCCGAGTGACGAGATCCCGTCCGCCCGAGTGGCACCCAGACGACGCATGTCAAAAATCACCAACTTACTGTTTTTCTCCTGTCTGAGCTTCAGAAGACCCACTCGGCCGAGTGACAAATGCCGACCGCCCGAGTACCAAGAAGCCATCGACCGAGTGACGACAACTCACTCGGCCGAGCGACTCCCGAAGTGAAGACCCCCGAAGACCCAGACTTACTGGAAATTTACAGGGTTTCTCACTCGGCCGAGCGACTTCTGTCACTCGGCCGAGTGCGACGTGCTGCATGTAGCGAAAATTGCGGATTTCAGGCTGCGCAGGGGTATTTTGGTCACAGTTTTTTGGACGATTTTGAGGGGTATTTAACCCCTGTTTTTACCCTAGTTTGGAGAGCTTTTCCTCTTAGATTTTTGCAGCTTTTTAGATTAACTTTTTAGCTTTATTCTTGTGATTGGAGAGGAGACAAAAGTTGATTTTTGTTGGATTGTTTGAAGAACTCCATTGGTTTGTGTCTCTCTTCTCTAAAAATACTATTTTTATTGCATATCTCAATATTGTGATGAATTCTCTTGTTTATTTCATTGATTATTTTTGTGTTTGTGCTATGAATTGTGAGTAGTCTCCACGTCTTGGGGCGTGGGGATGAACCCTATGAGCCCAATTTCATATTTGTGATGAATTGGTAGAAATTTTGCTAGAATTGCAATTAGGATTAGTTTGGGATCGATTTATTACGGATGGCTAGGAGTTCATATCGATTGGGATTTGCAAGAGATTGGATCCCAATTCGATAGGAAACCCTAGAAATCCGAATTGGATTGGAATCGAATTTCCGTAGTATCTGTTTGCAAGAGATTGGACCAATACTAGGGTTTCCGGTTGCAATTCCATGCCGATACCCGTTTGCAAGAGATTGGACGGGTAGGAACTATCCCAACCTAGGTTGTGGCCTGAGTTTGCACGAGAGTGGGCTCGGGGCACGATTGAACGATGATGTTGATCCTAATGCTAGCTTCCCTAGGCTAGGGTTTGCAAGAGATTGGACCCGAACCTAGGATAGCTATAGACCGGCAACAGCGCGAGAGCGTGAGCTAGGTATTACATTCAGTTGCAACTAGTTAATCCAAAATATTATTCTAGCAATTTTGATACCAATGAACCACATTTACGAAATACGGTGAGTAGCGGGAATTCCCCATTCCCTAGACGTTCTTTATTTGATTTGATATTTCCGTAATTTGTCTGACGATTGTGACAGGATCGCCAAATGCAAATTTCTCTCTTCTTAATAGCCAGGTTGATTTGAACAAGCACGGTCATTCGTCCTCCCTGTGTTCGATAACCCGCTCGCCGCTATACCGTGCGCTTACGGTAAAACTACAACCGTTCTTTGGGTTACATTCCGGAGCGATCACACTCCCCCCACCCGGCCGAGGCACACAACCGCGGTTGCACGGCCCGCCAGGGGTAGGGCACTTGGGGAGCGCCCGGACAGTACCGCCGGAGGTGCTGACATAGGCATGTGCGTGTCCTTCCGTGCCAGCGGCCCACAACCCACGACCGAAAAGAGGGCGCGGCCGGGCCGGACAACCACTGAGTCAGTCGACCCGGCCGGCCCCCATGAACCGCGGCGCCAGGGATGGCATAGCCCGACCTATAGTTTGTCACCAACGACAAACAACCTAGGATAAGGACACGACTGACAGTAACGCCGCCCGACCATCTGACAAAGCACCCTTGGCAGCTAAGCCCCCTGACAATTGATGCTTTCGGCCCTGACACCTTGAAAAAAGCGCCCCAAGCCGTTGCGCCGTCTGACAAAAGCAGGTCAGGCACTCCTGTTCCTGACCTCCTCGAAGCTTCCGCCGACAACCAAGCCAAATCAACACGTCGAGTCAGCATGCCAGGTCAGCCCCATCTAGTCATCTCCCATCAGGTATAAATACCCCCTTACTTCTTACGAGGGGGGGTTGGTAAATTCTCTCTCTCAATCTATTATTCACACATGAGAGCAAAGGTCGTCCACATCTTTGTTCTCCCACTTATAGCTCGCCACGTACAGTCGACACACCCTCAGTCCGACCGACGTGCCTAGCCCCCGTTTTAAGTCCTATAACTGACTTAGGCATCGGAGGGGCTAAGGGTTGGACCCCAACCCCGCCCTTCTGACGAGTTGCTCGTGCTGCAGGAAAGCTCGCCCCTTGGTCGACATCAACTTCAGCCTGCCGCCATCCAATCTCCCCCCGCCGCGTCTGGAGATATTTGACTCCGTGGCCACCCCCGGTGGCAAGTCTAACCTCTTCACCCCACTAATCACTTGTTAAATAGACCACCTAAACCCTCTTCTCAACATAACCACCGTGCCCTTGGTTCTCCTCGATACAAATTCATTGTACGCGAGTTCCACCTCGTAACAATTGGCGCCGTCTGTGGTTACGAGGTGGAACTCCTGCGCCTGCTCCCCCCCTCAAGACCTCTGGGGCGGGGCCAACCCTAGCCACCCAAACCAGAGAAAGGCACGGGCCTGGCTACGCGCCCGCTCCCCCCTCAAGACCTTTAGGGCAGGGCCAACCCTAGCCACCCAAACCAGAGAAGGGCACGGGCCGGGCTACGCGCCCGCTCGCCCCCTCAAGACCTCTGGGGCAGAGCCAACCATAGCAATCCGAACTAGAGAAGAGCACGGGCCGGGCTACGCGCCCGCTCCCCTCCCTCCAGACCTCTGGGGCAGGGCCAACCCTAGCCACCCAAACCAGAGAAGGGCACGGGCCGGGCTACGCGCCCGCTCCACCCCTCAAGACCTCTGGGCAGGGCCAACCCTAGCCACCCAAACCAGAGAAGGGCACGGGCCGGGCTACGCGCCCGCTCCCCCCCTCAAGACCTCTGGGGCAGGGCCAACCCTAGCCACCCAAACCAGAGAAGGGCACGGGCCGGGCTACGCGCCCGCTCCCCCACTCAAGACCTCTGGGGCAGGGCCAACCCTAGCTACCCAAACCAGAGAAGGGAACGGGCCGGGCTACGAGCCCGCTCCCCCCCTCCAGACCTCTGGGGCAGGGCCAACCCTAGCCACCCAAACCAGAGAAGGGCACGGGCCGGGCTACGCGCCCGCTCCCCCCTCAAGACCTCTGGGGCAGGACCAACCCTCGCCACCCAAACCAGAGAAGGGCACGGGCCGGGCTACGCGCCCGCTCCCCCCTCAAGACCTCTGGGGCAGGGCCAACCCTAGCCACCCAAACCAGAGAAGGGCACGGGCCGGGCTACGCGCCCGCTCCCCCCCTCAAGACCTCTGGGGCGGGGCCAACCCTAGCCACCCAAACCAGAGAAGGGCACGGGCCGGGCTACGCGCCCGCTCCCCCCCTCAAGACCTCTGGGACAGGGCCAACCCTAGCCACCCAAACCAGAGAAGGGCACAGGCCGGGCTACGCGCCCGCTCCGCCCCTCAAGACCTCTGGGACCGGGCCAACCCTAGCCACCCAAACCAGAGAAGGGCACGGGCCGGGCTACGCGCCCTCTCCCCCCCTCAAGACCTCTGGGGCAGGGCCAACCCTAGCCACCCAAACCAGAGAAGGGCACGGGCCGGGCTACGCGCCCGCTCCCCCCCCTCAAGACCTCTGGGGCAGGGCCAACCCTAGCCACCCAAACCAAAGAAGGGCACGGGCCGGGCTACGCGCCCGCTCCCCCCCTCAAGACCTCTGGGGCAGGGCCAACCCTAGCCACCCAAACCAGAGAAGGGCACGGGCCGGGCTACGCGCCCGCTCCCCCCCTCAAGACCTCTGGGGCAGGGCCAACCCTAGCCACCCAAACCAGAGAAGGGCACGGGCCGGGCTATGAGCCCGCTCCCCCCATCCAGTTCTCTGGGGCAGGGCCAACCCTAGCCACCCAAACCGGAGAAGGGCACGGGCCGGGCTACACGCCCGCTCCCCCCTCAAGACCTCTGGGGCAGGGCCAACCCTCGCCACCCAAACCAGAGAAGGGAACGGGCTGGGCTACGCGCCCATTCCCCCCCTCAAGACCTCTGAGGCAAGGCCAACCCTAGCCACCCAAACCAGAGAAGGGCACGGGCCGGGCTACGCGCCCGCTCCCCCCCTCAAGACCTCTGGGGCCGGGCCAACCCTAGCCACTCAAACCAGAGAAGGGCACGGGTCGGGCTACGCGCCCGCTCCCCCCCCCTCAAGACCTCTGGGGCGGGGCAAACCCTAGCCACCCAAACCAGAGAAGGGCACGGGCCGGGCTACGCGCCCGCTCCCCCCCCCCCCCCTCAAGACCTCTGGGGCAGGGCCAACCCTAGCCACCCAAACCAGAGAAGGGCACGGGCCGGGCTACGCGCCCGCTCCCCCCCTCAAGACCTCTGGGGCAGGGCCAACCCTAGCCACCCAAACCAAAGAAGGGCACGGGCCGGGCTACGCGCCCGCTCCCCCCCCCCCCTCAAGACCTCTGGGGCAGGGCCAACCCTAGCCACCCAAACCAGAGAGGGCTACGCGCCCATGATCCTCGAAAAATCGAAAGAAGACATGGGCACATAAACCGGGACGAAATGGCGTCAGTTCCCGAGTAGGCGGCCCCGATGTGACTCGACGAAACGAAAGGATGCTCGAGAAATACGCCACCATTAATGGTACACTCCAAAAGAGGTTCCGTAAGAGCCACCTGGCAAAAGCGGTTTCCCACGGGCGTGAATCCGAGGAGCCCATTTATAATGCCAAGTCATCGCAATAAATATGCGGGAAACCGTCAGCAAGATCTCCCTATAAAGACGCCACTCATCCTTCCAAAAGAAAAAGAAAAAAGAGTCGAAAGACATGAGAAATCGGCACTTATCCCCCCCCACCCACTGGGAAACGGGCCGAGATACAACGCCCTAACAACAGAGAGGTCACCGGCCATCAGTGGTTCCCACCGCCCAGGGCGGCGGTTCCCGCATCTCCACCACCTCCGACAGGATATTCCTCTTACAAACGGATCGCCAACAGGATATTCCGCTTACACAAGGGAAATCCACCTTTCACACCTCCGTCCGCCCTAAACAAGGACGAGTCGGAGAAAGGTATGCATCCGACCCCCGCCGGCAGGAGAAGCGAGAGCCCCCCGGGCTTGCAGGCCAACACCTGTTCGCCGTCGACCTCCGGACGGGGACCTCGGCAAGGCTGCATCCCTGGCGAGCCCAAACGGCGAGTCATGGCGTGTTAGCCCGCCCCGGCACGATCGGGCCCCGAACCCCATCCTCAAACCCAAACAGCGAGGCGTGGGGGGAGGCGGCCCGACCGTCAGGACTCCCCCCACCCTTAAACCCAAGCAGCGAGGCGTGGGGGGGGCGGCCCGATCATCAGGAATCCCCCCACCCTCAAACCCAAGCAGCGAGGCGTGGGGGCGGCCCGATCATCAAGACCCCCCCAAGACACAAGCCCCAGAAAGACGGCTTCCCTGGTGATCCCCCCCAGTGCTTCTACCGGACCGAGGAGACCTTACAACACTTCAGCACGGAAGGCGGTCGCTCACCTCTGTGCCAAGAACAACTCGAGTTAAAAAGGCCCACCCGGCAGAAGGTGACCCCTAGATCCGGAGGTCGTTCACCGCAGGCGAGGACAGCTCTATAGCCCATCCCAGGGCCGGATCTTACCCCACAACGGGCGATAATCTAAGAACTCGTGTACAAGCCATAGATCAGTTCTTGTAAATTTAAATGAACACATTCATCCTCGTCAGATACGCTTTGATTTTCTGAGAATACCATAGCGTGAAGCGATCCCCCCGCCAAGTGCTGGGCGAGCTCACCACCCCTCGTGGCGTGGAAAGTAGGAACGGCGCAACGCACTCCCCGGACTAGCTTAGGACGCCCAGGAAGTTTACACCCGCAGCTCGAACCCCTCGATACTACGCTTCCAACCAAGACCCCTCGCCAACTAAAGTCAATGATAACTTTCGGTCAAAAGGGAAAGAAGTGAACGGAGGCCCGCCCTATGGGACTATTTCCGCCCGAGGTCAAATCGTGATAAGGCGACATGTCTCATCCCGAACCTTTTCGGCGATTCCCCGCCCCGCCCAAAGACAACACAAACCATCAACATCCCCTTCCCCCAGACCTCACGATCACGGACAAGGGAATGTTGGGGGCATAATTAGTAATTGTGTAACTCATGCAAGAAGCCAAAATAGGCAACCTCAGCGGTAAAACACGGCGAAGACCGACATCCCCGTAACGCCTCGGCTCAGACCGCACAGCGACCAACTACCCAGGGCCGGTCCCCCAAACCACATCTGGATTCCCCCAGATTAGGCCCAACATCCTCAAAAACTCGGCCCGGGGGACAAGGACACGTGACCTGGGACGGACCGGTCGCAAGCCAGAAACCTCGAAACAATACCTGTCGAATATACGCCTAGTCCCGACAAGGCAGCGGCCTAGTCTCGTCAAGGCAGCGCCACGATGCGACTTGACATAACGAAAGGACGCTTG
Organism: Scilla litardierei; assembly: GCA_030789695.1. Classification (NCBI taxonomy): domain Eukaryota; kingdom Viridiplantae; phylum Streptophyta; class Magnoliopsida; order Asparagales; family Asparagaceae; genus Scilla; species Scilla litardierei. The sequence goes on from CM061141.1 coordinate 160,718,574, forward strand.
GACAACACGCCATCAGCAGCAACACGCCCCCCCCCCCCCCGAGAGGCCAGAGCAGACAACCCGTGTCGGATACCGCCAGGAAAAAGCGGTTCCCAAAGCGCGTGATTCAGCGGAGCCCATTAATGGCACTAATCCCTCACATTATCCACAGAAAACCCTTCTGCAGAATCCCACTATAAGTACCCGCCTTCAGAAGTTAAGGGGGAGGGGAGATAGACAAAGGGCATCCCCTCACACCGGGTATGAAACGGCCCCGAGCGCCCCACCAAGCTACGAAGAAGGCCGATGACCACCGACGGGCCCCACTTCCCCCGACGGTGACCGCCATAGCCCCACGACCCCTGATAGGATATTCCCCTTACACATGGGAGGCCCCACCTGCCAGCCTTCCTCCTGCTCGTTACCGGATTAAACGGCAGGTCCGGAAGACTAGCCGCGGGCCGCAACACCCCAATTAACACCCAGCCTACGGCGATCCCTACGGGGTGTGAGGGCGGAAACCCCCAACAGCTCTCCCAGCGATGCCACCACCGCTACCTCGTCCTCCGCCTCCCCTGGGGTTCCCCCTCGGTGCGCGGGATCCCTGGCGAGGCCGGGCAACCCTCCAGCACGGCGACGGCGAGGCAGAACGCGATGAAGCGAGGAAAGGGAAAGGAAGAAGGTCCCCCCGACTAACGAGGGTCACCCCCCCTGAAGGGCGGACCACCACGGGGTGGCATCCCTGATTAAACCAAACGGTGATTCCCGGCGCGTCAGCTCGTCCCCGGACAATGAGGCAGTAGGAATTCAGCTGTCAGTAAAAAGGAAGACCACCCCGCAACGGGGATCTGCTCACCCCGATGTAGCGGGCGACGAGTGTAAACTACCTCCCGTCCCGACCACTGGTTTGGTCACACCTGCCCTATTGTTGTAAATATCATCTAGATCTCAGGTAAAGGTTGATGAATAATATTCATTCCTTTCGGACCCCTCCCCCTGAGCCCAAGTGCACAACAACTGGGAGGTCCACCAGGCACAGCACGGCTGAAGTCCCGCGAAAATTACAAACACGTCCGGTAAACACCTCTCATCAAAAACCATAACCTTCTCAAAAAAGTCGGGCTCCCCCAAAATCCGACCTAGCCGCCACCCACAACGGCACGTCGGGGAGGGGGGGCAACGCCCCCGTTTGGTTCCCACTCGGGACGAGACCTCGCGATCCCGCAACAGCGGGACACACCCCGCGGGAGCGGCGTCACCACCCCTGAGCTTGGATCCAAGTCCGAGTCAGGTTAGAGGGCAGTGTTACGCCATCCGAGCCGAGCCGGGCTTCCGCCTCACACTCAAATGCCGGGGGCAATTGTTACGACCTAAAGATCGTAAGAATCCGACTCCCGCCCGGATCCGCTGACATACCCCACTAACTCTCCCCTTCACGAAAGGGCCGCCTCCCCGGAAGACCGAAGCTACACGGGAACGGGCGCACCTCGCAGCACTCCCCCCACCCGGCTAAGGCACACAACCGCGGTTGCACGGCCCGCCGGGGGCAGGGCGCTTGGGGAGCGCCCAGACAGTACCGTCGGAGGTGCTGACATAGGCATGTGCGTGTCCTTCCGTGCCAGCGGCCCACAACCCACGACCGAAAAGAGGGCGCGGCTGGGCCGGACAACCACTGAGTCAGTCGACCCGGCCGGCCCCCATGAACCGCGGCGCCAGGGATGGCATAGCCCGACCTATAGTTTGTCACCAACGAAAAACAACCTAGGATAAGGACACGACTGACACTAACGCCGCCCGACCATCTGACAAAGCACCCCCTGGCAGCTAAGCCCCCTGACAATTGATGCTTTTGGCCCTGACACCCTGACAAAAGCGCCCCAAGCCGTTGCGCCGTCTGACAAAAGCAGATCAGGCACTCCTGTTCCTGACCTCCTCGAAGCTTCCGCCGACAACCAAGCCAAATCAACACGTCGAGTCAGCATGCCAGGTCAGCCCCATCTAGTCATCTCCCATCAGGTATAAATACCCCCTTACTTCTTACGAGGGGGGTGGAAAATTCTCTCTCTCAATCTATTATTCACACACGAGAGCAAAGGTCGTCCACATCTTTGTTCTCCCACTTATAGCTCGCCACGTACGGTCGACACACCCTCAGTCCGGCCGACGTGCCTAGCCCCCGTTTTAAGTCCTATTACTGACTTAGGCATCGGAGGGGCTAAGGGTTGGACCCCAACCCCGCCCTTCTAACGAGTTGCTCGTGCTGCATGAAAGCTCGCCCCTTGGTCGATATCAACTTCAGCCTGCCGCCATCCAATCTCCCTCCCCCGCGTCCGGAGAGATTTGACTCCGTGGCCACCCCTGGCGGCAAGTCCAACCTCTTCACCCCACTAATCACTTGTTAAATAGCCCACCTAAACCCTCTTCTCAACATAACCACCGTGCCCTTGGTTCTCCTCGATACAAATTCATTGTACGCGAGTTCCACCTCGTAACAGGTACCAAAGCATTTGTGTTAAGAGTTGGTTTATTCTTTTGTTTGCATATTGGTCTTAGATGCTCATGTTTGTTAGAAACTTAAATTCATATTGAATTTGATTTCTATTGTTTGATTATTAGTAAATCACTGTGTTTAGGATTTTCATGTGTAGAATATCTAATACTTTTTCATGCAACACATGCTTTGGTTCATACTTATGTTTTGCTGCATGTGATACATGTCATGCTTTTGGATTAATATACATATTTACTTTTGGTACAATTGGTATATGCATGCATATGGTTAAATATTTATCAAGTGACATGATTACATGCAACATAAACATTGTATATGATTACATTAGGATATGGGTTATAATAATTCGAATTTATTTTGTTAAATTTGTTGCCTAACCCATAGGATCCAAAAAGGTTTTTGGATACCAAAATTATGTTTTCTAGGTTCAATCCACATTGGGATACCAACTCTACCAACTCCTTGATTTGCAAAGACTTTCATTCAAATGGAGTTGATGGTACTTAATGTTGGATCCTCTGGATGGCAAACAACACTAGAATGGGGGTTGAATAGTGTTGTGCAAATAGTATACTTTTTCGATTGTTAAGATTAGCACAAATAAAATCCTTCTAATGTTGCCTAAGAAGCCAAGTAGAGTGATCTACGCTTGGTTCTTAATCAACAAAGTAATCTTACAAATATGATAGAGAAAAGATTACAATCAGATATAAATCTTTTACAGAGAGATCTTTTCACAGCGGAATTAAATAAACAATCTTTGTAATAATAAATAAACAATGAATTTCAAAGATATAAGATTATCAAATGAAAGATGCTTGTACAAGAAATATAAACAATCACAGAAAAACGAATGCAGAGACAAGCGATTTTATCCTGGTTCCCCGCAACCCAGGTACGTCCAGTCCCCGACCAATCCGGTACGAGATTTTCCACTATCTGCCTTGGCAAATACAAGTACCTAACTTCACTCGTTAGGATTTCCAACGACCTAGTCTCAACCAGAATTTCCGACTGGCAACACCTAGACTTGTCTAGTGTTCCAACAATAACACAATGAAACTTATATCCAATACACCACAATAAATTGATGGAGATTGGTTTTTACACCCGATTCTATAGCCAATCAATAATAGACAAAATTGTGTAGTGACTTGATAGAATAAGAGTCTAGATCACACAAAGATACGAGAGAATTCTTTGTGATCTAGATCTAATGCTTTTCAAAAAATCCTTTAAACAAAAGTAAAGAGAATAGCAATAAGGATTTTGAAAAATGTTTAGCCAATAAAACAAGAGTATGATCTTTAAAAAAGTAATAACTGTTATGAATAGGCCCATGAGGCCCATTGGGTATCCAAGCCCACTATTGAAAGCTATATATATGAGGGTAGGGTGCTCTTACCCCTTGACACCTATTCTCCCTAAATTTCCCTTCATAACACGTTATCAGCACGATCACGCTCGTTTGGAGGAGACAGCGGCTCACGGGGAAGGAGATCCATCAATCGCTCAGATTCAAGAAGATCGTAATCTTCTCAACGGGGAGCGAAAAGGGCATCCTTCACCAACCGTCGATTAGATTCCCTTGTCGAATCTAGAGGTAAAAATCAAAACTTTTTAGATCTAAACTTGCTTTTCACGTTAGATCTGCATGTTTTAGGATCAAAAAGTTTAAAAACACGGTAAAAATCAATTTTTTTTAGATCCGCATGCCTAAAAACAATAAAAATCTGTTTTTTAGCGATCTGAATACTCGAAAAATCCGTTTTTTACCCCCAACCTTTGATCCAAAAATCCGCACGCCCATAGGGCGAAACGGCGGCGCTTCACAAGCGCCGCCGGCGCGATTTTCACGCCGCGGTCTGAAGCCGCGGCCAGCAGCCGCGGCCTCAGGCCGCGGACTGCCGTCACGGCATCAGGCTGCGGCCGCCGCCACCCGCCGCTGCGGCGGCCGCGGCCCGCAGCCGCGGCCCGTCGCCGCCACGGCGACCGCGTTTCTGCGCGGCTAGCCGTCGCGGCGACACGCCGCGGGCCCCCTTAGGGTTTTCCGAAACCCTAACCCTAAACGGGCCAACTTTTCGGGGGAGGCCCAATTAACCCTAATGGGTTGTTTTCATGGCCCAAAAGGCCAGAAAATTAGCCCATTTACATAAATATTTTTTTGGCTCTAAAAAGCCCAAAATAATTAAAAGAAACTTTAAAGGGTTTTTTAAGCGGTAAACAAAACATTAAAATATGGATCAAAAGGTAAAAGTTTTCAAAAATAAATTTTTGCACGTCACACATGTTAGATTATTTAAATTAATCTGTACATGCCTGTGATTGATTATCTGCGTGGTTGTATGTTTCAAATATATTATCTGCGTGGATGTGCAAATTAGGCTATGTTTTAAGGGATCAGCCAGGTTTCCGACACCTTTTAATTTCCTGCAATTTTTCTTTTTTTGAGAGAAATTTGTAAGTGAGGATATAAATGTAAAAAGAAGACCGAAGGACACCAAAAAGGAGCTGAAGGCGTTTGCACAATGGAGATAGGGGCTTCTCTCTGAAGTTCCCGAGTTGTAATTTATTCTTTCATGCAATTATTTTTGATGTAACTTCGGACTGTACTTCTTTTTATTTCGGTGTCGGCTGGCTGATCCCCATAGTCCTAAGTCATTTTTTCCTGCTTCATTGCTTATACATTAACTGCGTGGATGTTAATTACTTTAATACCATGTTTAATGTTACAATGAAACTACTTAACAACATGCGTGAATGTTAAACTTTATTAATTATTCACATTATGAATCTGTAAAAGCATGTATGTAAAAGCAGAATTTTGCAAGATCACAATAAAAATTAGAATTGGCTAGAGAGAAAATGAGAGCTTTTGAATTGAAGAGCGTTTGCACGAGAGATTTGATTTTCAATAGATGTTGTGTTTTTCTCAAATGAAATTAGCTCTTATTTATAGGGAAAATTCTGAGATTTGAAATTCAAATTTTCTTTGACTTTTTGTCCCAAAAATCTCGGAGAAAATCACTCAACGAATTTTCAAAATTCAAATCAAAACGTCAGAATTTTACAGCTGGTAGTCGACTCCCTACTGTTGGTAGTCGACTCCCAGAGTGTTTAAGGGAATCTCGAATCTCAGCTGGTAGTCGACTCCCTACTATTGGTAGTCGACTCCCAGAGGAGTTTTTCCTGTAACACTTCTAGTCAGATAGGTAGTTAACTCCAGGGTGTGTGGAGTTTCACTACGGAAGTTATAGAATGACTAGAGAAAGCTCTTAAAATATTTTTGAAGATATAAAAAGATTTTCAAAAAACTTTTTCAAATTTGTTTGTGTGCGTGTGTTTTGTCTATATGATTTGGCTTTGACAAATACCCTAAAGAGACACGACACACTCACTATAGACTTAGGACATGTCTTCGGAAGCTTGATCAATTTGATGAAGTGGATGCGAGCTTCACTTGAGCTTCTTGTTCTATTTGAGCTTTGAACTTCATCATTTGACTTAGCCACGTTTGTCCTTGTCTTTGAGCGTAGATTTGTGTTTCTTTGAGTATGAGTAACGCTTCGCATATTCTGCACACTTCAGTGTAGTGTAGTTAGTACACTTAAGCTTTCATTTGGTGTGCTCATCATCAAAATCACTTGGGGGTGGAATTCAATTTCGATCACTCTCCCCCTTTTTGATGATGACACCCAAATGAAAAAAAATGAAGTAAGTTAAAAATGAAAATACATTTAAGTATACTTACTCCCCCTGCTTTGATGCGGTTCTCCCCCTGCATCGAAGCTGTTAGCAATACAATTCATATAATTTCATTTTTTGCATTTCATATATTTTTCTCCCCTTGTCATCAGCAAAAACAAAAAAAAATAATTTTTACAGAATATAAAATAATTAGGAGAGGAATTCAATTTCATATGCCTGCAAGAGAGATGTTAGTTCATAGGAACAACTAAGTATTGCATAGTGGATAAGTTCATAATAGCTAGCATCACACGATAAAAGTTATTACAAGCCATAAGTCTTAAGGACATAGTTTTTAGAGAATCATTGTTTTGAAAGAGAACCATTATTTATGAAGCTAAGTTCATGAATCTAAGGATGACTGAAGTTCTTCTTCAGTTCCTTGATCTCTTCAAGGATCATAACAAGCGTTTCCTTAGTCATCTTGTTGCTTTTCACGATGATCTCCTTGAGGTCGTCCACCTTTTGATTGAGAAATTCAAATCCTTTCTCTTGTGAGATCTTCAATTTTCCAATCTTCTTTAGAAGCATTTCTTGAAGTTCAAGAATATATGCCGGTGCTTCTTCTTCTTCTTCGCTTCCTTTTTCTTCTTCTCCTTCTTCTTCTTCTTCAGAATCTGAAACCACAATTTTCTTACCTTTCCTAGAAGATGAGGATCCTCCTTCAGCTGCAAGTTTTTCTTCAGGGATGTTCTCATCAAGGTCATGGTGAAGATTCATTCTCCCAAGTGCATGAACATCAAAAACTCGAGCCGGTTCTAGAATAGAGGTTTCATGATCCAAAGGCACATTATAGCTAATAAACAATATAGTGAGATAGTGCCCATGAGCTAAAGTGGAAGAGGGTTTATTTGAAGAAGCTGAAGCAAGTATAGAATCCATGATAACTTTGGCCCAATTGATGCAAATGTTACCTAGTATAGCATAGATGCATTTGGCTTGTTTTTCTTATAAGATCGAATGACTTCCAGATTTTTGAGTGATATTATAGGATAATATATTTGCCAAAATTCTTGCCGGATAGCGAAGATCACTACATGGCAGTTTAGTCTGAAAATGTCGTCCTGGCAAATACATTCTCTCTAAAATATTTCCTTCAGTCATTTCAATTTTATCAAGAAGCATGCCGGAATATGGGATTCCTAGGGCTTCTCCTAGAGATTTGACAGTAATGGCAAGCTTGGTGTCAAGGACTTTGGTTATGAAACGGCTTTTAGCAAGATCGTAGTCCATATTGGCATAGAACAAGTGCACAAGCCTAGGGTAGCAAAGATAAGTATTTTCAGATGAGAATAGGTTGGCCAAGTTCTGGAAATCAAGCAAGCTATCAATGCCATAATTTATAACATCATTAAGCTTAACAAAACATTCATGCAAGATGGGTTTCTTAGTGACCTTAACGAATTGTTCATAAGTAGTGGTTCTGAAGAGATAGGGTAGAATGGTTTCTTTTTCAGAATCAATTTCAGAGGATGTTTTTCTCTTCTTGGTGAAAATTCCTTTGATAGGCATATAGAAAGAGTAAAAACAGTATTTTTACAATGCTAGATAGGCAAGAGAAAAAGAAGTAATGAAATAAAGAGCATGAAGTAAAAAAATTTTACCTTGGGTGAAGTTTGGAAGAGATGAAGTTTGAAGGAGCTTCAAATGAACCAAGCACCAAGAGAGTTCTCAAGAGAGGGGGAACAAATGGGGTAGTCGGCTACCTAGGGTTTTCTCTTGGGGGTTTTAATCTTTGGATGAAAGATGGAGAGGAATGAGGGCCTTAGGATCAAGAGATGAAGGGTTAGGATGAAGTTTTAGTTTATTGGGTATAAGTTACCTTGAGGATATGAACCCAATTACTCAATAGACCCCATTAGGAGATAGTCAAAAATGAACCCAGAATTTCGCATATACTCTGGTAGTCGACTCCCTCATGGAGGCAGTCGACTCCCTACTGGGTTGAGTCGTTTTCTCATCCTGAGGGGGTTTTGATCCAGGTTGAGTGTGATTTCTGAACACAAAATGTTTTTAGGAGTATACCACAAATACATAAGATAAAAGTAAGATAAAAAATATTTATTCAATCAATTTTAATCATATATATAATAAAAAATTGAGTTGCGCAAGAAAATTGTTGATGTTGATTCTTTTACAAAGCGTTTGACCTTGTTTTCTTCCTTTCATTTCTTTGGAGTACCTGAAACATAGAACATTTATGGTACTCTTTTTTTTGAGTCCAAGAGGTTAGTCTTTAGGAAACCAAACCCAGTATGGTTTAGTTCCCTCATGAACAATATATTTGTAATTTTTGTTTAAATGAACTTGCTGAACAAAGTCAATAGCGTACCTTTTCCTTCATTGATCAGATAGTTTCTTTGGTATCCAGATGCTCAAAACATTATTGTTAGAATGATGCAGCCTAGTATGCTTAACCCGTTTCTTGGTATGATGTGAATCATAACCGAGTCCGACTTTGCTAGATGAGGCTTTTTGATTATTTATTAGACTATCTAGCTTCCCTTTTCCTTTGTTGAAATTCTCAATAATTTTCATCGTAGCTTCGTATTTGTTTTTGACAGATACGAGAAGATTATTCAGATTCTCAACCTTTTCATTTACTAAAGAAATATCTTTTTGCAAAAGATCATTCTTTTCTTTAAGAAGACTATTTTCTTTAATGATTTCTTCTTTTTCTTTAGTATCCTTTTTAATATTTCTAAGTGTTCTTCTATGGTCTTTTATGAGCTTTTCATGCATTTTGCATAGCTCCTTATATGCTCCCATATAATCCATGTCTTCATCATCACTTGATGACGAATCATTGTCGCTAGATGAATCATGATGCATGCTTACCTTGGAGGATGTGGATGCCATGAAGCACATGTGTGTTGTTTCTCTTCTTTCATCATTATCTTCCTCTGAGGATTCATCAGATGAGGAATCGTCGCTCTGGTCAAATGCTGCGTAAGCTTCCTTCTTTGGTCGTCGGAATTTGTTTCTTCCGTTATTTCGCTTTTCATTATTGTCGTTGTTCTTCCCACGATCTCTGGAATCACGATTGTTTCTCTCCAATGGACAGTCTCTCTTGACATGCCCTGGTTTGTTGCAACCAAAACAAATAATACCGTTAGTGGGTCTAAAAGATCGTTTTCCATACTTACTTGTGATGAACTCTTTAAAGTTCTTTGAGATGAACGCGATATGATCTTCTTTGTCCGTGTAATCGGAATCTTCCTCTTGGGCTTTGAACGCGAGATTCTTCTTCTTTGGTTTTTCTTCGATCTTCTTGTCTTCTTCAAGCTCAATCTCATATGCCATGAGATTTCCCATTAGTTCTTCAATGGTGAGGTCTTTCACATTATGAGCTTCTTGGATGGCGGTTGTCTTTCCCTTCCATTCGGGCCGGAGGGATCTTAGTATCTTCATTACCTGCTCATATTCGGAAAGTTTCTTTCCTAATCCTGCGAGCTCATTTGTAATATTAGTAAAACGAGTATTCACATCGGTGATACTCTCTCCTTCTTCCATTTTAAAGGATTCGAATTTAGAATGTAAAACATTTATGCGGGATTCTTTTACCTTTTCGGTTCCTTCATGACTTACCTGAAGAGTATGCCATATTTGGTGTGCTGTCTCACATTGGGCGACTCAATTGAACTCATTTCCTGTAACGGCGCAAAATAGTGCATTCATTGCTTTTGCATTGAGATTAGCTCTCTTCTTGTCGTCGACAGACCATTTTCCAAACTCAACGTCGGTGGGTGCGATGTACAGGACTTTAGTAACGGTCCAAGCTTCAATGTCTAATGACTGTAGGTGAGTCTTCATTCGGATCTTCCAGCTAGCGTAGTTGGTTCCATTGAACAGTGGTGGTCGCATGGTATTCAGTCCTTCAGAGTGAAAGGATGTTGACGCCATCACCTTTGTAGCCTCGCTCTGATACCAAGTGTTGGATCATGTGGATGGCAAACAACACTAGAAGGGGGGTTGAATAGTGTTGTGTAAATAGTATACTTTTTCGATTGTTAAGATTAGCACAAATAAAATCCTTCTAATGTTGCCTAAGAAGCCAAGTAGAGTGATCTACGCTTGGTCCTTAATTAACAAAGTAATCTTACAAATATGATAGAGAAAAGATTACAATCAGATATAAAACTTTTACAGAGAGATCTTTTCACAGCGGAATTAAATAAACAATCTTTGCAATAATAAATAAACAAGGAATTACAAAGATATAATATTATCAAATGAAAGATGCTTGTACAAGAAATATAAACAATCACAGAAAAACGAACGCAGAGACAAGCGATTTTATCCTGGTTCCCCGCAACCCGGGTACGTCCAGTTCCCGACCAATCCGGTACGAGATTTTCCACTATCTGCCTTGGCAAATACAAGTACCTAACTTCACTCGTTAGGATTTCCAACGACCTAGTCTCAACCAGGATTTCCGACTGGCAACACCTAGACTTGTCTAGTGTTCCAACAACAACACAATGAAACTTATATCCAATACACCACAATAAATTGATGGAGATTGGTTTTTACACCCGATTCTATAGCCAATCAATAATAGACAAAATTGTGTAGTGGCTTGATAGAATAAGAGTCTAGATCACACACAGATACGAGAGAATTCTTTGTGATCTAGATCTAATGCTTTTCAAAAAATTCTTTAAACAAAAGTAAAGAGAATAGCAATAAGGATTTTGAAAAACGTTTAGCCAATAAAACAAGAGTATGATCTTTAAAAAAGAAATAACAGAATTTTGCAAGATCACAATAAAAATTAGAATTGGCTGGAGAGAAAATGAGAGCTTTTGAATTGAAGAGCGTTTGTACGAGAGATTTGATTTTCAATAGATGTTATGTTTTTCTCAAATGAAATTAGCTCTTATTTATAGGGAAAATTCTGAGATTTGAAATTCAAATTTTCTTTGACTTTTTGTCCCAAAAATCTCGGAGAAAATCACTCAACGAATTTTCAAAATTCAAATCAAAACGTCAGAATTTTACAGCTGGTAGTCGACTCCCTAATGTTGGTAGTCGACTCCCAGAGTGTTTCAGGGAATCTCGAATCTCATCTGGTAGTCGACTCCCTACTGTTGGTAGTCGACTCCCAGATGAGTTTTTCCTGCAACACTTCTAGCCAGACAAGTAGTTAACTCCAGGGTGTGTGGAGTTTCACTACGGAAGTTATAGAATGACTAGAGAAAACTCTTAAAATATTTTTGAAGATATAAAAATATTTTCAAAAAAAATTTTCAAATTTGTTTGTGTGCGTGTGTTTTGTCTATATGATTTGGCTTTGACAAATACCCTAAAGAGACACGACACACTCACTATAGACTTAGGACATGTCTTCGGAAGCTTGATCAATTTGATGAAGTGGATGCGAGCTTCACTTGAGCTTCTTGTTCTATTTGAGCTTTGAACTTCATCATTTGACTTAGCCACGTTTGTCCTTGTCTTTGAGCGTAGATTTGTGTTTCTTTGAGTATGAGTAACGCTTCGCATATTCTGCACACTTCAGTGTAGTGTAGTTAGTACACTTAAGCTTTCATTTGGTGTGCTCATCATCAAAATCACTTGGGGTGGAATTCAATTTCCATCACTTAAGTGATGCACCAAAGTATGGGGAGCTTAATGTTGTAAGTATATTCTTACATTTGGTATCCATGTGTGTTGGATGCATGTAGATGTCACTTTGTGTTTGAGACTTTCTCATGCATATCCTATGTTTGCATATTGTGTGTTTTGTATGTCATTCATGTCTATGTATTTCATGTGTGTCAAATTCTTGACTGATGTGCATTGTGTATTCATAATCCTTACTCATATGTTTATTCGAGGATTATTTATAACATGTGGCTTAAAAATTTTCATGTTAGAACTTATGCTTATTTGCATGTTTCACACACGGGACACGCTAATATTTATGTTCCACTTCACAAGCGTGCATCCCAACGTCCTACTCATGCCTCTACACAACCTTTACTTAAGAATCCCAAATCACTATCTTTTGGATTCCTAAGAATGTTTCTAGGCATGATATGAACACACATATAGAATCGTATATTAGGAATGACATATTCTCATGCGACTATTTATAAAAATCAAACTCAGTCTTTATTTGATTTCCTCCTTGCTAACTCACTCATATTGCACTTCATTGCTTGGGTGCCATGTTTGTATGATTATCTTTTGTACCCATATATATATATATGTGAGTTCGTCCACTACTCCCAAGTTTGCATAGTTTGTATGATTTTGTGGGAGTATGACATGTTTGATTGCTATCATGTTATTTTCATTTATATGTCATTGCATTTCATTCATATTATGTTGTGCATATAGATTAGTTGATTTCTCTAACCCTTGGTGATTAACAATTTGCACCTTCCTATCTTGTTGATATGCCAAAGGGAAAGAGAAATTTGGTTATGAAAATTAATACTTTATGCTTTTCATGCACACTCTTTGTGGTATTACTTTTCATGCCATCCATCAATATGTGTTGTGCCGTGAATGTTTATTTTGTGCACATATGCATATTGAATGGGGAATCTTTCTTGCACACACTATTGTATTAGATGTGTGTATTCATAATGAAGTTGGTTGTATAATGTATTGTGATTAAATCATATGCATAGGAATTATTAGTGTAGGTGTATCTAATTTCTAATGGTTGAGAATTGTTAATTCCTTATATGTATGATTTTCGTGATTATAATAACTCCTATTAATGCATGTCATGCATTTCTATTTGATTGAGTGTTATTTTCAAATGGTAAATGATTGGTTATTGGACTACTTGATTTTGTTCCTTAACCTATTGGATCCAAAAAGTTTTTGGATACCACCAATTGTTGAATTGTCAGAGTATTGTGCAAGAGGCCTACTCTACACACTCCTTGGTTTACAAATGATGGATCAATTCAAAGGAAAGGATGGTGCATTGAAGATGCACACATATTGGGAGAGCTAAATGGTTGTAAGTATGTGTTTAGTACAACTGGTATTTTAATATATTGGATTTGTGTAACATAGCATACTTCTTCATTAGCTCATTCTTGTCACACCCTCATGGAGATTGTTTGTTTATGTGTCTACCATGTTCATGTATGTCATATATGTCTTATTACGACTCATGTATCATGGTAGCTATAACATTCATATATTGAATTGGTTAGTTGTTTATTGATGTTCATATCTTTGGAACACATTGTCATTACACATCGCATTCCTCACATGCATGCTTCTTTGTGAAGATTGTTAAATATTATGGATATGATAACTGATGTGTATGACATGCTTGTCTGTTTATTAGATTGTATTAAGTATATTGATCTTAACCTTCATTGGAAAATTTTCAATTCTTTCATTTTAGATTCATTGTTGCTTTGTGTTACGCCTATTTGACCGAGGCCCAAAAGACACGAGCCCAGGAGCCCATCTGCATCCTCAAGCCGATTCAACAAAGGCCCTATAAGGGATCCTCTCGAATGTTGATCCGACCCGGCCCCGATAACCCGCCGGTCACTCGCCCACTCCTGCGAAAACCGCTCCCCCAGACGCGCGACCACTAAATGGCGGTAATGGGGAGGTGCTGGCATGGCGAAGAGAGCGGCGGCGAGGGGGCGGATTGATGGGGCACGATCGAGGGCGGGCGTGGGACGTGGGCCCGAGGCAATCACGCTGGGAGCTCTACAAAAGGGCTAGGAAGACGACGAAGAAAGGGACCGAATCTCAGGTATCTAAAACCTAAGGTACTCCATCAACGACCTAGCTCCCCCATCCTATCTCCTTCCACCCCCGCTCGCGCAGTGAGACGCCGTTCCGATCTCCTCACGAGTCGAACCGTCTCCGCCGGGCCTCCTCTTTCAGATCTCTATCTGACTTAGGCATCGGAGGGGATTTGGCCGGAACCTAGGTCCGGCCCCCTGACGAGCGTTCTCGTCTACGCAGGTGGACAGCTGATCAACGGGCCGAGGCTCCCCCTCGCCCCTCTCCAACCTCACATTCAACTGGACGAGTGAGGCTTACCCTCACCGTCCGTCAGGCGAGGCCGAGTGCATCCTACCGAGGCCGAGCGTCTCGACCCGGGCCGAGGCTTCCCCTCGCCCTTAGCCGAACACGCATCTAGCTGGGCGACTGAGGCTACCCCTCGTCGTCCTACCTCCGAGGCCGTGCTCGTCTGTCCGAGGCCGAGCATCTCAACCAGGGCCGAGGCTTCCCCTCGCCCCATCTGCACCGATTCGAAGCCCCCAAGGGACCCAAGCGGGCCCCTTGACCACGTTGACCGGGTTCTCCACGGTCAACGCTTTGTAGTGAGAAAACACTCTGAAACATCTGGCGCCGTCTGTGGGAACTGAACTGTCCCACGAAGAAACAAACCACATCTGCGATGACACGACCTCCCTCATCTCGGCGAAAGGAAAGCGGGGCCCTAACGCGGGGCGACAGGCCCCGCCATCGTTGGCGAGAATGGGCACGGGCCCGATGCGAGGAGGATCGTGAGGAAAGGGCCGGGAAGCCCTCCCCTTCCCCACCGGTCGGGAGACCGAGTGCGTCCGTAACGGCGTGCAGCTCGGACGTGGCTTTGGTGGTGTCAGTGGTCATAGACACTACCATGGTACGACGGCTGCTTGTCGACACCGGCAGCTCCTGTGACGTCCTCTTTATGTCAACACTGGAGAAGATGGGGCGGCGGAAAGAAGACTTACGACCTCGCTCGGGTCCCGTGGTTGGATTCACGGGTCACTCCACCCCCATCATCGGCACGATCCATCTCCCGGTAACCCTCGGAGACGCACCGGACTCGGTGACCCTAGCGGTGGAATTCATCGTATTGGGGATCGGATCGGAATACAATGGGATCATCGGCCGACCCCTACTCAAGGCCGTCGGCGCGGTAGTCTCGACCCTCCATCAGACTATCAAGTTCCGAACGCCGGGGGGGATGGGGCAAGTCGAAGGCGACGCGGGGAGACCGAGTACCTGCTATCAACTGGCGGAGGAAGGTCCTGAGGATCGTCTAGCCGACCGGATGGCCACGCTCGACTTGAGGAATGGGCCTAGGCCCGCCCCTGCGGAGGAGCAGGAGCAAATCCCGGTCACGGACATCGAGGGCCGGTTCGTCTCGATCGGGAGAGGGCTGAGCCAGGACCTGAGGGATCCGCTGATCGAATGCCTGGAGGCGAACTTGGACATCTTTGCTTGGTCGCCGGAAGACATGTCCGGCATAGACCCCCAGGTGATCGTCCACCAGATCAACGCCGACCCCAACTTCAAGCCGGTTAGGCAGAAGAAACGCAACCTGGGCGGCGAGAAGATGAAGGCAGCCTCCGAGGAAGTGGAGCGCCTCCTTGATGCCGGCTTCATACGAGAGGTCTGGTACCCGGAGTGGCTGTCGAACGTGGTGATGGTCAAGAAACCCAACGGGAAGTGGCGAATGTGCATGGACTTCAGTGACCTCAACAAGGCCTGCCCCAAGGGCAGCTACCCCCTGCCGCGCATCGACCACCTGGTGGACAACGCCTCTGGGTACGAGATGCTAAGCTTCATGGACGCTTACTCCGGATACAATCAAGTCCAGATGGACCCCCGGGACGAAGAGATGACAGCCTTCACGACGGACCGGGGAACTTACTGCTACAAGAAGATGCCATTTGGCTTGAAGAACGCGGGGGCCACCTACCAGAGAATGGTCAACAAGGTTTTCAGCTCCCAGATCGGGAGGAACCTGGAAGTCTACGTCGACGACATGCTTGTCAAGTCAAGGCGACCAGAAGACCACATCGCCGACTTGCGGGAGACCTTCGAGCGGTTGCGGTGACACCACATTCGGCTCAATCCCGCGAAGTGCACGTTCGGGGTAAGATCTGGCAAATTCTTGGGATTTATGATAACTAACCGTGGCATTGAAGCTAATCCCGACAAGATCGAGGCGCTGATCAATATGCGCGAGCCGACGACGATCAAAGAGCTACAGAGGCTGAACGGGCGCATCGCAGCCTTGGGGCGATTCCTTTCCAAATCAGCGGAAAGATCGCTCCCCTTCTTCAAGGTCCTAAGGAAAGCGATCGCGGAACCTCCAGACAACAGGAAGACGATACTTTGGGACGAAGACTGCTCCAGGGCGTTCGGAGACCTCAAAGAGTATCTCCGTAGCCCACCTCTCCTGTCCAAACCGCGGGAAGGGGAGTCGCTGAGCCTTTACCTGGCGTGCGCGGAGGAAGCTGTGAGTTCGGTGCTGATCCGGGAGGACGGTGGGGTGCAATGGCTGGTATACTACACGAGCCGGATCTTGAAGGGGGCGGAAATGCGATACTCACCCATGGAGAAACTGGCGTACGCCCTCGTCCTCTCAGCACGAAGGCTCCGGCCCTATTTCCAGGCCCACACCATACTGATCCTGACCGACTCGCAACTGGAGCAGAACCTCAAGAGATTCGATCGAATGGGAAGGATGCTGAACTGGGGAGTGGAACTGAGCGAGTTCGACCTCCGATTCAAACCGCGCACGGCCATCAAAGGGCAGGCCCTAGCCGACTTCATCGCCGAGTGCACAACGGAAGGAAGTGGCCCCCCGGAGGAAGAAGGCCCGGCGACGGTAATTGCTCAACCCCTGTCCTTTCTTTCGGCTGACCACTTTCAGCCAGGGGATCCAGGAGCGTGGATAGTCCATGTGGACGGGTCGGCCACACAGTCAGGAGGCGGGGCCGGAATTGCAATCCGATCTCCGGAAGGGAACATTGTAGAATACGCGTTGCGTTTCGAGTTCCCAGCCACGAACAACGTGGCGGAGTACGAAGCAGTGATCAACGGCCTGAGGCTGGCCCTGGAGCTCGGGGCCGAGTCCGTCCGCCTCCTCAGCGACTCGAAGCTCATTGTCAACCAACTCTTGGGGAGTTACGAGGCACGGGAGGAGGCGATGCAGAGATATCTCCCTGTCACCAGAGCGGCGATGTCCAAGTTCAAGGACGTGGAAGTCTTGCACCTCCCGCGATCAGAGAATGCGCGGGCGGATGCGTTGTCGAAGCTAGCCTCGTCCTTGCCAAAGGAACTGGGCCGCACCATCTACGTGGAGAACCTGTCGTCCCCCAGCACGGAGGAGCACGAGGTGATGGCGATCGACCAAGAACCCAACTGGATGGACCCGATCATCCGATACCTCACTCATGGAGAGGTGCCGACCGATGGGGACGAACGCCGAACCCTGGAGAGAAAGGCGCTCCGATACGTGATACACGAAGGGACGCTCTACCGGATACGCTGGACCAAGACGGACGTCCTCCCATACCTGAAGTGCCTCAGACCGCAGGAAGCTGACTACGTCCTACGGGAGGTTCACGACGGGATCTGCAGGAATCACCACGGGGGCAAGATAGTCGCACAGAAGATCTTGAGGCAGGGATACTACTGGCCGACCCTGGCCCAAGATGCAACAAGCTACGTCCAGAAATGCCAAGAATGCCAGAGGTATGCCCACCACATCTCGACTCCTCCGTCAGAGCTCATCCCTATCGTGAGCCCCATCCCCTTTGCGAAATGGGGGCTCGACATCCTCGGACCGTTTAAACCAGGACGAGGGCAGCGGAAGCATCTGATCGTGGCAGTGGACTACTTCACCAAGTGGATCGAGGCCGAACCATTGGCCACCATCATGTGGAAGAAAGCGAAAAGCTTCGTATGGAATTCCATCATCTCCCGATTCGGAGTACCACGGGCCATCGTCACAGACAATGGGAAGCAGTTCGACTCCGCAGGGTTTAAAGATTTTTGCGAGGAATGGGGAATCAAGCTCCTCTTCACCTCAGTAGCGCACCCCCAGACC
>CM061141.1:160737135-160763089 GCA_030789695.1 Scilla litardierei
AGGAGATCATCACGTCACCACCAGGGCATAGCACCACATTCTTAGGGAGTCATCGTCAACTTTTTCCCAGCTTTACATTTCACTTTGACGATACTCTTTGGGATACATTTATTGCGGGAAAGAATTTTTCATCACGGACTGATGCTCCCTTTCTTTCGAATGATTTAGGTGGACATCATCGAGGGAAGCTTGTGGCAGCATTACTGGAGTTCGTTGGTGTTCGTGGCACCAGAACATTGGCGGAGCCACTGAAAGAACAGGAAGAGCAGCTTCCCGCTCTGCTTCAGATCGTAGATGCACCGTTTGCTCAAGTGTATCTAAATCTAGTAGTGTAACAAATTTTACCGCTCTCTAGTCTAGACTTGAATAAACTCGTCTCCTCTCGGCAGCGAGAGGAGCGTATTAGGATTAATCGCTCTTCTTTGAATAAAATTTGCCTCTACACTCCCTCTCCTGCATTTTGATTTCTTTCTTTTTCTTTTCCGATTTTCCCCCTAGCCCATTATTTCTGCATCACCATGATCACACATTTTCGCTAGCATTGTCATGATCAGCTTGGGGGAAATCGATCTTTGTGCATATTGTCATGTGATTTCGTTATTGTGTGCTTGTTTATATGTGTTCTTTGGATGTGTTTTTATATGTTTTATTTGTGTGTTTCTTTTTCCTTATTTTTATTTTTCTATTTCATTTGTGTGCTTTTCATGTTTTTCATCTTTTTGTGTCTGTGCGTACTTCCCTCCCATTTTCTTTGCCCTCCCATATTTACTACTATTGTATTGAGGGCAATGCAAGTTTCAGCTTGGGGGAGTCGTACTTTGTGCGTCAGTTGTGTCTTTTTCATTGTTTTTGAGTCGTTTTCATCCTGTTTTTCTTTTTCTTCTCTTCTTTTTATTCTCCCTCTCCTAGAGATGACCCACCATGATGAATTTCCACGGAACCACACACACACACACTTAGCTTAGCTACGATAATCTTCTTCACTAACCCTAGGAAGCCGAGTCCTATTGCATTTCATGCTTCGTAGGTTCACTTTGCTTTTGTGTGAGTTGTTTGTCGTGACTAGCTAGTGGTGTGCTTCTACTTTGTGATTTTGATTTATATACCTATCCTTTATTGACCCCTAGACTATCATGCTTCAATTTCGAATATGCTGTATTTTACCTCTACCGCCTGCTTCTCTATGCATGAAATATATATATATATATAGTATGCTTCAATTCGCATGTGTCGGGACTCTACAAATAGGACTAGGATAACCCATTTAGCTTATGCTCTGATTTGCGAGAAAAACTTTCTTTTGCCCAAGTGTTTAGATTTCGATTTCTTTTTTGTTTTACTTGGTGCAAATCCCCTCGTCGTGTACGTTCTCCTACTTGGGAGAGTACACAAATATATAGCCCAAAATCCAAAAATCCAAAAATCCAAAAAAGGAGAGAGAAGAAAAATCCAGAAAAGAAAAGAAAAGAAAAGAAAAGAAAAAAATATGTATAGTCAAAAATCCAAAAAAAATACAAATACCCAAAACCCAAAAAAATTCCAGATGTGAATATTATTCCTATCCACCGTGAATAAAGGGAAGTCGAGAATTTGCACCGAGTGTTCTACTCCACACCTTCTCAACCTCCTTCATTTTCAAACACTCTTGGCATAGGAACTTTCTAGCGATTATCTAGGCTATAGTGTGGTGATTTTCTAGTCCCTAGCAGTGGAGTCCCTGACACATGATACGCTTCAATTCTCACTCCATTCTCATGCATCCTTGAGCTATTATTCACCGCTAATTTGAATTGAATCGATATTTGGGTCATTCCTTGGGTATGTGTATATGGAGCTTTATTGCACAATTTAGATAGTAATACCGTCTGCTAGCTCACGACCACACTCACTCGCGCTTCACTGCTTGGGCCCACGACACTTGTATGGACTCATATTCCTTGGTTTAGTGATGTTTTTTATCGCATGCTTGCTTAGTGTGGCGTGTTTGATTTTGTTGGCTCTGACGGGCGATCTAGGACTTTGATCTCTCTTTCTGTTTCTTCCTTTCTATTTTTCCCTCTGAGCTCCTACTCTCACTCGTCTTCCTTGAGGACAAGGAAGGGTTCAGCTTGGGGGATTTTGATGTGCGTTTATATTTTATATATTCACGCACGTCTTCTTTATGATTTTCTGTTGTTTTCTGTCACTCCATACCCATTCGTTTGTGTTTTTTGTATCTTTTCACTTTCTCTCTATTTTTGTGCCAATGCAAGAGATTGCCGGCAGTGGGGACATATAAAGCAGATATCATGAGTCTCCGGAGCCACAGGAGGTGTCACGCACGATCCTGAGGGCCAAATGTCGAAGAATTCCATATATCAGCCCTCAACCGATCGGGTGGACAGAGCCACCCGATCGGTTGGTGCACGTGTATCCGACCCGGACAGGAGCAGAAGTGAAGAGTAGCTCACCCGATCGGTTCAGCGATCGGGTGATTCCGACAGAGCTCTTTGTCTATTTGGAGCTGAATTCCAACCGATCGGGTGACATCTCACCCGATCGGTTCATCTGTAGCCAAATCTTCCAACTTACGACCCGGTGACATCAACCGATCGGCTCAGCGACTGGTTGATGTATCTCAAGAGCTGAAGGCAAAGCGACTGTCGGCTCACCCGATCGGTTGATGCTTCAACCGATCGGGTGCTTCAACCGATCGGGTGGTTGCATTTTCTATAAATAGCCCTAGGTTTTTCCCTGAACGACCCCAGTTTATTTTTCTGTCTTTTGGGACTTTTGACGGATCGGAATTTATTTTGTCTTGTAAGTTTTCTAATCATTCTGTAACTTTGATATTTCATTCTTAATACTATTTGATCTGTATTTCTATTGTCGGATTTTGATTCTAATGGCTAAAATTCGTTGTGTTGATATTTTTGCTATGAATCGTGAGTAGTTCCCCAATCTGGGATTTTGGTGGAAGCCCATTCGTGGGTTCTCCCTAGAACGACCATAGGATTAGGGTTTCGATAGGATTTAAGAATTTAGATGGTTACGCGGGGTGTTTTATTGTCATTGGCGGGAGAAAGACCGCCTCTGACCGTCGGGCCAAGGGGAAATAAAACTGGAGTTTGATCCCCTAACCACAGCTCACACCCCTAGCGTAGACATTGAATCCTAGCGCGTGGGAACGGTAGGATGAAATGTTGGGAGTAATCGTTGCGAGCTTAGTGCTCCCAGATTCAATCGGTGTTAATGGACATGGGAATGCCCATCATCAGAACCCGGGTAGACCTAGCGTATCATCCTGGGCATCGAACGGAATATCGGGCCCATGGGACGCTAGGTATCACTCTTAGAGGCAACGTCTCACCACTAAACCCTAAAATCCAATCGTAAGCATATCCGTCGGTCGTTCTAGAGAGGGCACATGATAGGGTGGAAACCAAAGTCCTGGGTTTCCTTTTATATCTTACATCCTTCGTATTTCTATTTCGTGACAACCAACCGATTGATCGGGCTAGCTCACCCATCGAGTGATCCGGTTTCTTCTTAACAACAAGCACAACACACGCCTCCCTGAGTTCAACCCCCAAGCCACACTACAACATCGTGCGCTTGCGGTTACAAATATTTAAATCTGGTATCCCCGATCCTACTGCATATATTGCTAAATCTAGGGGACGTCACTTGCCCTAGAATTCATGCTCTTTGTCATTCAAGCTCCAGTTACTCCCAAGGCCGACTGGTGTTTCCACCTCAACCTGAGTTGAACCCGAGGCATGGCCTAC
Organism: Scilla litardierei; assembly: GCA_030789695.1. Taxonomy (NCBI): domain Eukaryota; kingdom Viridiplantae; phylum Streptophyta; class Magnoliopsida; order Asparagales; family Asparagaceae; genus Scilla; species Scilla litardierei. The sequence continues at coordinate 160,740,903 of CM061141.1, forward strand.
CTCGTGCTTAGTTGGAACATTCCTAGGTTTCTTCTTGTAGGGCTCGAGGACCTCCAGAGGGAAGGGGGTTTCGTGCTGATGGGTCTTAGGGGTTCCCAAGAAAGCAGACCCCTCATAACAGGAAAGGAAGCCACCTGGTCCCTCGACTTTCTTTTCCCTATCATATGGTCGAGAGGGGGGTTATCATCATCACTCACTGACTCTACACAACTCAGTGGAATCATTGGTGCAGTACTTCCCTAGTACTCTGGATCCATAACAGACTCCCTAAACAAGGCGAGCACATGATCAACATCCAAACTTCCCCTGGCCTGGGACCTCGACTGTCCAGTTTGGGTGGCCTTGCTCGGGGCCAGTACAGATGGAAGCTTCACCCTGGATGAGGACGCACCTAGGTTTTCTTTTTCTCCCCTAAGAGGCTGGTGTCTGGAACCCTAGTTCTTTCTTTACATCCGTGGTGTCGATCAAAATTGCACATCACTACAAGTAAGGAAAGCAGAGGAAATGTCAGCAGAGGAATAGAGGTCCCCCGTGATATTGAACCTTAAAATGGTACTCACCAATGACAAGATGGGCCTATCTAAGCTCCACAAAAATCTCAAGGACATTGCATGCAGCTAGTGGATTGACTCCCTAAAAAGTAGCATGCCACATGACCTCTGGGGAGAAGGCCCAATAGCCAACCACGACCACCACTCCATCACATGCCTGCTGCCACAGCCTTGGATGGCATCAAGCTCCCACCTGCATAGCCAACTAAACCAATACAGAACCCACTCATTGGTGGCTAGTCGCCCACTGGGACTCTCCCAATTACCAGTGGCCCAGAACCAATTCTCCTTCCAACACAAGTTCGATGAAGGAGTGTCATAGAAGATTTTAGAGAAGCCGGTGTGGATGCTAAGGTAATATTGGGCGTCAGAACATCTCTTTATTTCGTATACGACATGCATAGTCTCAGCTAAAATTCAACCCTTACCATGGGTGGCAAATAGCATGGCTGAAGCAATTAGGACCATGAAGATATTCGACGCCAGCTGACATGGCACCAAGTTGGAGAGGTACAAGAACCACTATACCAGGAAGTTAAGGGAAATCTAGACTGATGACTGAATATTTTATTTGTTTTCAGTTGAGAGTACTCATAAATTATATCATATAAGTTCCCACTTTATGGGTCATTTTATCATATTTTCGTTCCCGTTCACTCCTTGGGTACTCGTGTGCATTTCAGGTTGAAATCAAGCTCAGATGAGCTAAATGGAGCCAAATAATTAAAAGAAAGAAGCATGGTGAAGAAGTGGAATCAAAAGAAGAAGAATCCTAAAGAGACAGGCTCCACGTGATCGCATGAGATACCCCACGCGACCGCATGGAAGGGGGCAGAGAAGATGCCAAAGTGAGCAGCCAAGAGCATTCGACGCGGTCGTGTGAACGTATCACACACGACCGTGTCGATCCAATATTATTGAAGCAGAAGTGAGTAAATTCCTATCATCAACGTGACTGAGTCAATCCATCGAAACGACCACATCACTGCTCTCACTCTGAAGGCCAACAAGTTCGTAACTTCCCAGAAACGACGCGACTGCGTTGATTCTTGTCACGACCGCGTCGATTACATAAAGAATCATGTCGATCCATCAAGCGACCACGTAGAAGAGCTCGGCCCAAGCTAAAGAGAAGAGGAGCCACGTGGTCGCATGGCTACCCCCACACGACCGCGTGGAGGAGATGCCACAAGAAAGTGCACAAGCATGGCAAACACTGAAGATCTTCTCACAACCCTAAAGTTATCTTCACTTCTCTTTATTTTTCATTCGAAGAGTGTCTCGTTACAATTTCAACGCATATTTATTTATATTTTTCTGAGATCGGATAAATCTAATAAATTTTCTGGAAGACAAGGCTGCACTACAAAGCTGAATTTACGCGACTGCATCAGAATTGACGCGACCGCGTCGCTGCAAGTGCGTTAAATTGTAGTTTTTGGGACAGAATCGATGCGATTGTATGGAACTTCCACGCTGTCATTTTAGGTTCGGTTTTCTACAAACCCATTAAGGTTTTGGGGGATTATTTAAGGGGTTTGTGCGCTATTTTGAAGGGGAGATGATGGCTAGATGCGTTTTTCATCTCTTTTTCATCTCTTTCCTTAGATTTTAGGAGTAGGGTAGGTTAGATTAGGTTTTTGGCTTGGTTTTCCTTCGTGAATGCATGTGTAACCTTGGATACTTTGTATTGCATGATCAAAGCTAAGTATTTTCTTTCTCTATTTGTGTAATTCTTATATGTTTATGCTTGGTATTCCTTTGTGTTAATATCTGTGATTCTATACATGTGTAGTGAGTATATTTTGATCTAGGGCAATGGTGTAGCCATATTTGTGGATTTGATCATGTGTTAATAGAAATTGATTAATTGATGGACGATTGGTTATTAGAGATATGTTAGGATGATTATTATTGATACACATTTATATCACCCCTTCGTGGATAAATGAATTAGTCGATAACTGGAGTTAGGGATAATCTAGGGTTTCAATCTCTATATCAATCCATACTATCGATGTGGCTGACGAGAGTCAGTCATCGATTAGAGCACTTCTAGCATAGATCCGAATCCTAATCCATGGAAGTGGCATGGAGGAAGGTTGAGAACATTCATCGGACTCAAAGCACCTGACGTGTATCGATGCACAATGGGAGTTGGTATCGATACGGGATAGTTAGTCCTATCATGCACCATAGAAGTGACACCTAGCTCTAGGTTAGACGACCATAGGTTAGTCCTATCATGCACCACAGAGTAGGAGAATACCCTTAAGTTAGACGACCTCTCTCTATTCCATGAATTTAACAACCGATCGATCCAAGTCAATCCGTGTTCAATCCACATTAGAGTGACACCTAGCCCTAGATTCCCTTCAATCTATTGGTTTCTCCTTATTCCGCATACCCATCTCATGTAGCTAACAACGGCTTAGGATTGAATTAGTACTTGATCATCCAAGCTCCTAACAGATGACCTGTTAGCACTACGATGACAACCGTGCACTTGCGGTTATAAATATTAAATCGAGACCCATCAAAGTCCCCCGCCTCAAAATGCATGATGCTCAAGGAAATAGCCCTGGGAGAAAACGGTTAGGTGCCCATCCAACTCACCTAGAAGTTTCAGAGCCACTAAAAAGGGAATCTCATACTTCTCCCAGATTTGTGACAAGCCAATCACCCCCTCCTGGAATAGGAACTTTCTCTCTCCTAGACATGGAGGCACCCCAGTCACTATCTTCCCACTAGTTCATTGAGTTTAGCAATTCTGCAAGAGTTGATCACTTCATGGGTCAGACTCTTAGTGCCTACCATGACCCTAAAAGAGGAATATGAGCAAGAAAGGGGCAAATCAAAAGAAAAATCTCTCTCATGTGGGAGGTGACGGTCACGACAAAGATCAAGAATATTGGGAACACAACGTAAGGGAAAGAAGATGGCTTGTAACGACAGGTGGCCCTCCCATTTTACCTACCTTGGGCATAAAAAAGCAGGACAAAAGCACAACCATTTGATTCTTTCACTACGTGAATCAATCCCAGTCGGTCGACGCACATGACTTATTGGCCTCTGTACAAACACCGTCCAACTAACCAGCACCTGCCACGTCTGCGTCCCCGAGGGGTGGACATGACCCTTCGTATACTGCATTAATTGCAGATCTCAATGAATCTACCCCTTTGGCATTCCAAGGAGCATGCTCTGACGTCCACATGTGTTAATAGCTCCCATATGGAGTCCAGTGACCTGGTGTGCCAGCTCGACGATTTTCATCTTGCCCCTTCCAATTTCATCTTCTTACCCTTCCCCTCTGACCTCATGGGTAGATCTTGGGCCAGATGAGCTAGGCCAGAAGATGAGGCTCCATTGTGGATGGTAGATCGGCTGGGGTCCACTCAACAGTCTAGCCAACCAGACTAAGCCCAGAGGGCACTGTCGACGAACCACACATGACCCCTTGGGTCATATGACTGACCCCAGTAGTAGTTGGTGTGCTCTAATGGTAGTTGCAGCTCAGCTCCTTGGAGACGATCCACTGCAAGTTGACCCATCAACAACAGTCCTCTATGGGACAATCTGCTGCCTGGCCCTTTGAGACTGCTTTGCTCGACTCCCTCCAAGCTTCTATACTTGGGCCCGCCCTATGTGGGTGGTAGTCAGCTTTGTCAGATGGGACAGGTAGTATTTCGTATTAAACGGCACGCGACTGGCCATGTCAGTTGTTGCACGTGGCTGCTTTTGTCAGGCGACATGTGGCCAACTTTGTCAGGAAGAGTGGTTGTGTGCACCCTAATAACGACCCTGACGAATCAGCTACTAAAGGAATTTGGGGACCACTTGACGTAGAGAGGCTAGCCCCTGATCCTACAAATAAGAGGGAAGTCCTCTCTTTTATGTATGCCAATTTCTCCACATTAAAACCATATCATCTTCAACAAATCACATCAGCAGCTAACCCAATCTGACACCACCTCCTTCCTCTACTTAAAGCTAACTTAAGCATCAGAGTCTAATCAAAGGGCCAAAATCCTACGGTGAGGCTAACAAGCTTTCTTATCTGTTTCAAGCATTCAGTGAAGGATGTCCACCTCAGTCTGGCGAAACCAATCTGTCCAGGCTCACCCTATTACGAGATTACTCGTATTCGTGGCTCGATTCAAGCCAAGCGAGATTTTTTGCATCAACAATGGCAAATAAATATAATTGTATGATTGTAATTAAGAAATGGATAGAGATAATGCAAGCCAAAAAAGATCAATTGCAAACACATGTGATTTATCCTAATTTGATTCTCTGGACCTAATCTAGTTCTCAAGCTCTCCACTTAAGATTTTCATTATCGATCTTGTGCAAACATGTAAGAACAAATCATGTAATTTAACAAATAATATTTGCCAATTACATAATACTGTCTCAACAACCTGATACTAAACCACTCTCAAAACTTAAGAGCAAACTTCTCCCTTAACACTTGATGGAAAACTTTAAGTACAAAAAGTACAAATACTATTATGGCCTTGAATTCATGTTAATATGGATCAAAGAATGGTTATGAATGGTTTTCAATTATATATGATTGGAACTTTAAAGAACAGAAAAATATGGAAAAACTATTAGTTTTATTTAGCTTAAGATAGGATAAGAAATCAAAGCTTTACATTAGCCAAAGTATCATGCATTTTTATGGGTTCTAATCCCTATTTATACAGAAGAAGTCCTTCTTCCGTGAATACAAAATAGTCCTACCAATGGATCAAAAATGACTATATTCTAAAAGTCAAAAGAAGCAAACGTCACTATTCTACTAGCATAGTCTATTGGTTGACTAAAGATTAAAGCCAAAGAAGAAATTACGTTCTGTATTAGGAGACTAGTAATGTCATTAGTTGACTTGTAATTGCGTTAGTAGAATAATCAATGTTCTAATGAAATATACATTTCTATTATAGTCGACTAATTATCATGTGAATTAACTAATAATACAAATTAGTGAAGACGTATTATTCTGTAATAGTCGATTTGAACATAGGGTTAGTCAATAAATTGAAGCTAGATTTTGAATTTTCAAATGTCTGAGCTTTGTTAGTTGACTATGAAGTCTATTAGTCAACTAACTCATATTTGAATGAATAAATAGGCTTAGAATCAATGTGAAATGATCATGTTTAATGTCATGAATGTTTTAAATTCTAAAACTTTTTTTTGAAGTATGTGTGAGTGTGTCTTCATGGATCTAACATCATAACTACGATAATGAAATAAAAGATACATCATATTTACCAATTACAACAAGATGAGCTTTATTGATGTCGATAATGTCAATGTCCTTATCAAAGATGTTATCATCTAAATCTGAAGTTGTAACACCTTATCAAATGCTTTCTAATAGCTGTAAAAATCATTTTAGCATGGCATAATATTTGATTACCTTCAAAGAATATATTAGGCTAATTCAATATCCTACAATAATAATTAGGAAAGCTCTAGCGTTCATACCGGTGAGCCTACCTTACTTTATATTGCATGTCAAGTATTTGTGACAATGCCAAACTTGTCGATGTCTCTAAATGCATGTACGGATTGATTGAGTGACCTACTTGGAGTGCACACATTTCCACTACACCCATGTACTCGGGTGGCTCCACACATCCTCGTACCAATGCTAATACATAAGTACTTGCTCTTCTTACGTAGAAGCAACCATGTATCAATGACATACAAACATACGTGCTCTTTGTTGGTAAAATTGCAGATTGTAGGAGGATGGTGCTATTAAGGACAGAGAAAGAAAAGGGACTTATCGGTTTGCCGAGGCGTGCAAGGCACTGTCCTTAAGAGTAGATTTCCGCCCCTCAGAGGAAGAACTCGGTGCAAGGCAGGTCCAGCGGCTACCCTCCAGGATTCAACGGCAACGGCCTTGTAAGTGTGCACTCACAATACAAGGCTCCAGCGAGCAGCAACCGTGCTTTGATCTCGAACGAAGAGGAAGAGAAAGGAGGTCGCAGCGGGTGGAAGCCGCAGCGAAGGAGGATCTGTTCGGGGCTGTGGAGGCAGTTGGCGAACAGAACAGTGGCACGAAGAACAGCAGCAAAGAATTTGTCTGGGAGGAAGAACGATATTGCGCACTGTATGAAAACCCTTGACAGACTAGAGTTTATATAGGTGAAGGCAAAATGGCTGTTGGAATGCCGCAATTAAGAGAGAGGTTTTATTTCTGCCATTTAAATGAAATAATAGCTGTTAATGTATTAAAGAAGCCATTAAACAGAATATAGCTGTTGAGACAATTAATCAGCGCCATTAATAAAAGAATATGGCTGTTGGGAAATTAATGGGCCTTTCAAGTTCTGCAAAAACAAGTGGGCAAAAAATGATGCAAAACTCGGGCACTCCGCGCGCGCACCCGTGAACCCCCCCTGCACAGGCACGATGCCAGCGCACACACGCTAAGGTTTTCCGGATCCGACGCCCACAAATTCCATTCGGTTCAACCCGATTTGGGCTCGGTTCCGGTGTGGGCTCATGCGCCCGCGAGATACCCCCAAGTCCTAGCCCATTAACAAGTCCAATAGCCCATTAGGAGGAAGTCTATAATATACCCATTGAAGAGTTATCTCCCATCCAATGTGTGACTATTTTCTCTTTGAAATTGGAAGAAATATCCAACAATCCCCCACTATTTCAAAATTTCAAGAGGTAAGGGAAAAAGAATCCAAGATTAGGAAAAGGAAAGATTTCGAGATCGAATACGACAATTCAATACATTAGCAATGGTGACTTTCGGTCTATGAACCATTACTTAGGGAATGGAAGTGTGTTCTACAAGAAGTTGGTGAAACATATAGTTTCTATGAACCAATCTCCTTTATTGTAAAACATTGACTTACAACCCATATTGAATCATCAATGAATATTTGCTTGCTCTTTCGGGTTGGCACGTTTCGGCCATGCGCCATACCTGGATTTTCATGAGTGCTCTAGCGAATGTACCCAAATTCGCATAGGAAGCGGCCCCACTTCCACACCCATATAGGTGGACCCATCAAGTGTGCTCGACGATTATGCACACCACCCAACAAGGGCTATGGTTTCCATTAAGAGTCATATGCTCACCCTCTCTCATCGTCGATAGCACTATCTACACCATAGGAAGGGACATGAACATAATGATAGTGTCCCCCACGATCAACAAGTGACTTGTTGTTACCCATATGAACCTACTTCATGAGATCATCAATCACATAGGTTGGGTTACCATCACTCTTGACCTATGTTTTAGGTATAAGTCCCATTCCCCTCGATGTACTTTCCACTAACTTCCTATTTAGTGGTTTTGTCAGAGAATCTGCCAAATTCATCTCTGACCTCACATAATCAAGGGATACTATCCCATGATCTAGCAGCTGCCTCACAATAGAGTGCCTTAGGCGTATATGCCTACTTTTCCCATTAAAAATTTTATTTCTGGCTTTCACAATTGCATCTTGACTATCTCACTAGATAGACACAGACGGTACCGATTTTTCACAATTGGGAATATCACTAAGAAGGTTTTTAAGCCATTCGGCTTCGCTACATGCCTTCTCCATGGCAATAAACTCGGACTACATATTAGACCGAGCAATACATGTTTGCTTGGATGAGTTCCAAGACACCACACTTCCACCAAGTGTAAAACCATAACCACTTGTGGATTTAAGATCATCTGAGTCAGAGATTCGGTTTGCATCAATAGAACCTTCTAAAACTGATGGATCGCCACAAAATAATAATAATAATAATCCATATACAAGAGTTCCTTTCAAATATCTCATAACTTTTGACAATGCATTCCAGTGATCGCTATTATATGGAGTAGCTACATGGTTTATTTTTTTTAAAAAAAAATCATTATACCCATTTGATAGCAAAACACAATCAAATTTATCATGCCATTGGTTTGGAGCTTGATTTAAACCATAAATAGATTTAACGAGTTTGCATACATGGTTTCAACACTAGTGTTAGGCTCCATGATATTTGGTTTACTTCTAACAACTAGGAGTCCATATGAAGCACTATTTTGAGCATAGCTAATAAACATGCAACCAAAGATTTTATGACCTAATTTTCTTTTCTTAGGTTCAGGTAAAAGAACTTCAGCTAGGCAACCCCACACTTTGAGGTAAACAAGGGGGTTTTTAAACAAACTCAAATTCTTGTTATGGCACAATGCTTATGAATGGTCAAGACAATTGACAAGTTAAGCAACAATTTTACCATGCAAATCAGATGATCCAAAAGATTAAGCATGAGTTGGCTAAAAATATGTTTATCGGAAATCAGAATAAATATCAAGTATTCCCCAGAAATTCATTATGGGTGTTACAGTATTTGATTCCCAAAATTGCATAAGGTCATCAATTCCCAAGTATTGCAATAATCCCATTGTTGCGTAATCGAGTATATACCTGAATGAACCCCAACTAATACCATGCAATGCTTTCATCAATTCGATTCAAAATAGTTATTCTAAACACTTAGACAACCCATCCAATAAAAGTGGCCATTAAACATTGACTGTTTCATTGGATACGCCAAAAATACATTGTACGAATAAAATGGCAAAAGACCTACAGCTTTCAAATCACAATCCTCACTTACAATTAACAAAACAAAAATCATTTTAAAACTTGCCTCATTTCTATTTTCACATCCGAGAACATGCAAATACTAGTCATCAAAATTTTGGTAACATAAACGAAAATGAGGTTCAGTTTTGGATTACACCCCATGCAACCACCCAATGACAAAATGCAAGAGCCGCAGAAATCCACAAAAATTATTTTCCTGTTGGTGGTTATATATATTAAATTAAATACAACCATTAGCAATGGAACACATAAACAACTTGCAAATGAAATCATAGGCTCATCTTTTGACACAAAAAGAGATTTTTTTTAAAAAAAATAATAGATCTGTATTCCATACTAGCATACTTAATAAGGAGTAGATTGCATCTATTAGATAAAGCCCACAACAAGAGTTCATGAAACGAAGAATGTCGTCTCAAATTTCAGTCTTCGAATGCATCAATCAAATAAAAATTTACACATCCTTCTAAACTAAATCCAAGCAGGAAAATAATCACATGAATCATCCACAAATGAGAAAATACCTTTTTTTTTCATTTTGTGATAGCTTAATATATATGTTGACAACACATTATATGAGATCATTACTCCTCTGTATATTTAGAGTACAACTCTATGTTAAAGGCTTCATGAAAATTTAGACATCATCTAAAATTAGTCATTGCAAACCAACAACAAATTCTTGGCTGAGTTGGCTCAAGGAGCATGTGAAGTGCCAAGCTTCAAAAATATGATAATCACCAAATATCAATAATGTCAACATTTTTCATGTTAAGCTCATCCAACCAAAAAACAAGTCTCAAAATTTTGAACGGATGTCCAGAAAATGTAAATACCAATAAATCCAAATATCGAGGAATGGCATCATATCTATTGCAATAGATATGCAATTAGATCACTTTCGACAAGAATTGTGCTGTCAAATATGTTCAACATTAATGTGCGAAATTACTTTGGTGGATAGAACTTACTATGATGGAACATGTGGGGGTATATACAATACCCGGTTCTACTATTTGTCCAAGGACCAATATACCTCCACCATTGTCTGGCCCTTTCAAGCAATGAGGAAACACTATTAGAGCAACCCCTGCAGAGGAGAGCTGTGAAAGGACAGACAAGTCATTGAGTCCAAACCCAAAGATCACATCGACTGCCCTATCGGATTTGGTCAGATCTCCAGATTGTGAGTTACTACATTTATTTCACAGACAGCCCAGGACAAATGAATAAATCCACACAAATTTCAAGGTATACATTTAGCTATAAAGTAGGCTCCATAACAAAAAGAAATATCAAAAGGAGAAAATAAATAAGTGTTCTCAGATCTACATGCAGCCAGAACTGCTGCAACACAATACGAAAAATCACATTAATAAAAGTCAATTCGCATTCTTTCAACTAGATAAGCATTGGCAATTTTTAACTGTGTAACTCTCGTTGAATCCATTATAATCACTAGCTAACATAAAATCAGTAGACATAAAATCAGAAGGTAGCTTCAAACTAATACTTTTACCAAACTATGCAGAATTATGTTTCTACACTATAATGTACTTATCTGTAGGAATACATCAGGCTACCTCCGGATAGGTAATCTTCAATAAAAACATTTTCTATAAAATACAAATTGAGCCAACAATGCAAATTCAGTATATTAATTAAACCGAAAGAATGTCAGTTAGAATGTAACACATAGCATACGATACAAGCGAAGGTCATCCATCCAAATCTTCATTTTAAGCAATTATAACTGTAGGACAGTTAAAGAGATATCATTTAAGAATTTTAAATAATACAACATAAATTTGTATAGTTACTATGTGCTGATCATGCATATGTATGTTCACACGTAGGCCTGAACCCATTTATACAATATTCATATTGAGCATGTCATGAACACCATCAGAATGTAAACAATCCTTGAATAAATATAGCTTCCAAGTAACCATATACAAGAACATAATCCTACTTGGCAAGGTAGTACATAAATTAACATGGACATTAAAAAAAATTTATGTATATATATAATAATATGCAACCCAAGCAGATACTGAGTCTAGCCGTCCAACATCATTATGGTAATTTTGATAGCCAATTTTAATCTGTTAAAGAACCCACGAAGAGAACATGTCCTTTTTTTTGTTAAAAGATTATGCAGAGCCAGAGCATTGACAATAGCAACATCCAAGGAATCTACTGTTAAGATTGTTGGTAAAATTGCAGATTGTAGGAGGATGGTGCTATTAAGGACAGAGAAAGAAAAGGGACTTATCGGTTTGCCGAGGCGTGCAAGGCACTACTGTCCTTAAGAGTAGATTTCCGCCCCTCAGAGGAAGAACTCGGTGCAAGGCAGGTCCAGCGGCTACCCTCCAGGATTCAACGGCAACGGCCTTGTAAGTGTGCACTCACAATACAAGGCTCCAGCGAGCAGCAACCGTGCTTTGATCTCGAACGAAGAGGAAGAGAAAGGAGGTCGCAGCGGGTGGAAGCCGCAGCGAAGGAGGATCTGTTCGGGGCTGTGGAGGCAGTTGGCGAACAGAACAGTGGCACGAAGAACAGCAGCAAAGAATTTGTCTGGGAGGAAGAACGATATTGCGCACTGTATGAAAACCCTTGACAGACTAGAGTTTATATAGGTGAAGGCAAAATGGCTGTTGGAATGCCGCAATTAAGAGAGAGGTTTTATTCTGCCATTTAAATGAAATAATAGCTGTTACGGTATTAAAGCAGCCATTAAACAGAATATAGCTGTTGAGACAATTAATCAGCGCCATTAATAAAAGAATATGGCTGTTGGGAAATTAATGGGCCTTTCAAGTTCTGCAAAAACAAGTGGGCAAAAATGATGCAAAACTCGGGCACTCCGCGCGCGCACCCGTGAACCCCCCCTGCACAGGCACGACGCCAGCGCACACACGCTAAGGTTTTCCGGATCCGACGCCCACAAATTCCATTCGGTTCAACCCGATTTGGGCTCGGTTCCGGTGTGGGCTCATGCGCCCGCGAGATACCCCCAAGTCCTAGCCCATTAACAAGTCCAATAGCCCATTAGGAGGAAGTCTATAATATACCCATTGAAGAGTTATCTCCCATCCAATGTGGGACTATTTTCTCTTTGAAATTGGAAGAAATATCCAACACTCTTCTCATATGAGTGCATCTAATCATCACCCCGTTACTTAAGGGGGTTTGGAACAGATGAAGGCAGCTCCACCCATAAAAGATGGGCATGGGAGGTACCACTTGTTGGATACTGAGACACGCCAATATGATTTTGATGATGATTTAACAAGTGAGTGGTACTAATCATATTTACCAAGTGTGCAAAAATTTAAATGTCACATCAAATATATAGTTCAAAGACAAAGAAATAAAGTTCAAAGTCAAAGAATTGAAGAGATGTCAACATGCCATAAAGGACCAAAAATGTAGTACTAAAGCTTGATCAGTGCTACTCAAAGTCAAAGGCATTCAAGGAAATGATCAAGGAGAAGTATGAGAATGCATTCAATGCCAAAGGAGTAGAAGAGACTAAGGCATAAGGATGAAAGAATTGGAGTACATCAAGAAGCCATTTATTGAGTAATATTGATGTAATTTTTATTCATGTTCTTAGATTTCAGGTAGGCCTTAGATTTGGAGCTTTACACACTTCGAAATATTTTAAAACCATATTTAAACACACAAAAATATTTTGAACAAGTTTTAAAAAGATTTGAAATATTTTTTGAAGTCTTTTGAGCTATTTTCTCATATATCATATAAATAGCTGACTACTTTTTATATAATAGCTGACTACTTTGTATGGAAAAAACAAGTGTTCCCTCTGTTGCTCAAAAGAGTCGACTACAGTTGTTTTGGTAGCGACTACCGTTGTTCTAGGAGTCGACTACCAGATGAACTCTAGTCGACTATTATGGCTCGATGGGCAGAAAAAATATAGCCATGTATTTTATGGAAGCTTATCTTTTTATCCATTGTGATGGTGTTTTGGTCAACTATTTTGAACTATTTAAAGCCCTATAAATTGCTAGAGATGGCTGCATTTATAAAGAACATCAATGCTCAATTTTTCTTTAGATTTAAAAGTATTCAAGTCATTTTTTACCAAGCTTTTAAGGTCAATTAATTCTCTTTTTGAAAAGCTTTTACGCATTCATTTTTTGCCATAACTTAAACTCACTTCTCTCAAGGTTAATCTTGATTATTTCAAAGAGTGATTCAAGTAGTTTTTCTTTGATCTTCTTTGTGGTTTTCAATTTCTTTTTCTCAAAGATCAAATGAAGGATTTTCTTATAGCCACACTTCGTACAAAGCTCCAATTCTCTTGGTTATCAGAAGTGGTAACATCAACACCATCTACAAGAGGTTTGTAAATCCACATTTGGTGTGGTGGTGAGTGATTAATTGATTGTATTTCAATTGTTGTAAAAAGCCTCGAGGGAGGTCCTCTTTTGAAAAGATGTAATTGTGTTGTACTTGGAAATTCCTAGCAAGTGGAGCTAGGTGGTTGTAGAAGCTCTCTATTTTGAGACACGGTTGCTCTCTTCATTGAGAGCTTGATAGTGGATAAATCCCAACAAGGTTGGGGATTGGACGTAGCCCTAGGGTGGGTGAAGCAAGATAAACTGCCTGGTGTTTGTGATTGCATTCTTTATATCTACATTTTCTTTACTTGCAATTTCTTGTGATTTAGCTTCGTTCCATTTCTCTCAGTTTATCTTGCAAGTTATTTAATTGTGTTGATTAAGAACTTAAGGGGTAACTCTCTTAAGAAACTTAAGCAATTCAAGATGGTCTGTTTTTTATTTTAGCAATGATTTTAAGAAACACTAATCACCCACTAGTGTTTGCTTGCCATCTATAGGATTCCAACACCCATGTCCCTACTCAAACACCCCTACCTTGCCTCAAGATCATCTATATGCATGGAAATCTCCATAGCTCGTCCATTTTACACATATTTCTTTTCTTTTATAAGTTTCACTTACTTGTAGAGCTCTTAGTACATGGCATCCGTGTTGGGACTTGTTTCCTTCACATCACTTAGTTGTTGTTGTAACCTGACCAATAGTTCCTTATCAGTATCACCTTCTGCACTATACTCCATAGCTAAATGCACATTTGGCTCTAGGCAGGTAACTTGGACATGACCCTATTAATAATCAAAATAAACAAATTAATAAAATAAGTAATGTTATTTATCAAACAAGGGTAATTGATATAATATTAACATAAATCTGGATAAGGTTTTCCAATGGCAAATCAACTATCTACAATCATATCCATTGACCCACTCATTTCATGTGACAGTAACAATCATCATGCTATGTCATATGTCATGCTTAGAGTATCATACACAAATACATGCCTACCCACTCTAGTAAATGTTAGTAGTTGCTCTTCCTCTATATAATCCTTAATAATCTACATACTTTCTTCCCTCAAAACCTCATCATAAACATCTCAACTCCATGGCACCCAGAACCATATGCAAATCTGAAAACCACCTGTTGGATGTCGTATACTATCAGGGATAATGGATCGTACTGCTTGCAGGGTTATCCATATTTCCTCTTTATCTTGATTTGCTTCTTTCTCATTGATTCGGGATGAATATTACATATTTTACCCCTCATTTAATAACATTTTGTGCATATTTGATGTGTATTTGTCTTCTAATACAACCATATTTAGATTATTCATAAGTATTAGAGCAATCTTTTGATCTATGCACAAAATACCAGTTTACTGATTATTTTTGTTTTCTCATATTTTTCATGTGAAGATCATAATTTTACGATTCCAACGGTTATTTTTCCATATTTTTCTGAGATCTGTGCTATTTTCTATAAATTTTTGAAGGCAGAATACCATTTAAATGGAGAAATACAAAGAAAATACTACAGAAATACAGAGGAAATACATGTGCCTGCTTCTCAGCCCGCTCGGGCGACGTGACTCGATCTGAGCTGTCGTTCGAGCCGTCGCTCGAGTGATCCGACGGCCACAAACGAGGTTCAATGCGATGTGATGCAGGCGAATACGGGGCACGTGGCACAATCGCAACTACTTCCCTTTCTATCAGACGACTGCTATCAAAGCGGAGTTAACATTATTTTATTTGCTCAAAAATATTGGTCTGAATATAACATTCAACATTTGTAATATGAAACGTAATACATATTTCTATATGACACATATTTTCAAACCATGTGTTGGAGATGTTTAAATATAGAAATGATTCACTTTTCTCTCCAATCATAGAACATGAATATCACAAGTTACCACGTGACATGTGGAAGGAAGCATATGTAGTGGTTTTCAAAACATAAAACATAACAAAATATGGAATGATGAAATGACCTTAAAACTTACTTAATAGTGCGGCGTTCATTTTAAAACTTAAAACCTTCATCATAAATCGCATATATGAAGTTATAAATATTTCAATATCTTACAAGAGAAAATATTGATATCACCAGTCTATAAATCCAAGAAGTGCTTATACGACTTAACAAAAGTGATATGTAAGAGATGTGTCAAGATGTGACATACTCTTATCCATAAGCACAAAATAGAGATGTGCCAAGATATCAATCATATACACTTGTTGCAAAGGTCACTGTAATTTAATTGCGAGTTGACCGGCGCCCCGTTTACGGTATGGGCGCGGTGTCGTTTTACCGCAAGTGCACGGTTAGTGTAGGGTGCGGGTTTATCGAACTCAGGGAGGTGGATGGTTTGAATGGCTACTAGCCTTGCCTAGGTTGTGTGCTAGCTACGCGGATAATGTGGGTGAAGTGTAGAAATATAGAGAAGAAATAAAAAAACACAAAATGAATCCCCGCTAACACGGGCTAGAGCACTCATGACACTTGGCATTTGACTTGACCCAGGGCGAGACATTGCCCCAAAAGGTGGTACCTAGCATCCATGGCCCGATATTCCGGTCGGTGCCAAGCACGCTAGGCCTACCCGGTTCCGGACGGTGGGCATTCCCATGTCCATTAACACCTTCCGCAACCGGGAGCATTAAGGCCACAATGATATCTCCCAACATTTCGTCCAAGCCGTTCCCACGCGCGAGGACTCGATGTCAACGCTAGGGGCGTGAGCTATGGCTAGGGAGTCAACCGCCAAGTTTATTCCCCCTTGGCCCGACGGTCAGAGGCTGTCTTTCTCCCGCCAATGACAATGAAACGCCCCCGCGTAACCCTAATGGCCAAATAGGTCAAATGTGATTTCTAGCAATACATCAAAGCGGATCTTGACAGGACAAGCACCAGACCCCAATCCCCAACACATCTAGTGTGTTGCCATACGAATTGGACCCAGATTGCTAGAAATCTCCATTGACGCATTTCATCGAACACGTGCCATGCAACCAAGTCTAATGTAAATTTCCAAGCATCAATCCTACCCTAACCCGTATTAGGGTTCATCAAAACTACTCAATGGTGAATAACATATAAACAAACAACACAAAAGACATATAAACTTTCACCATCAAGCAAAATAAACACAATACAATACAATGGAGAAAAAGAGAGGAAAATACTTATCTTGAGTTGAATCGTCAATCCATTACAAGATTTATTAGAAGATAAAACCTAATCTAAACTACCCTAAGCTTCACAAGAGAAAGGGGCAAAAAGCCCTAAAAACTGAAGAAGAACCCCCTCCAAGTCGTGCCCCAACTTCTATTTATAAACCCCCCAAAAAACCTTAACAGTTTGGGTCCAAAACTGTCAAAAAAGGCCCACCCGATCGGGTGGAAACTCACCCGATCGGGTGGAATAAACAGAGAGCTCAAATTCACAGAAACAGATCTCACCCGGTCGGTTGACAAGTCAACCGATCGGGTGAAATGAAATTCCAGACTGCAGCCAGTTTCAGCACATAGCTGCGCTTAGAAAATTCCAGAAAAATCTAGAAACATCGGATTTGGGCATGCGACCTATCGTTGGAAAGCTAACGACGATGCCGACGCTAGAAAAATAAGAGATCACCCAAAATCCTTCTGGAATGATAGCAGATCTTCAATGAATGAGCAGCGGTGCGCGAAAGCGGAAGAAAAGGCCACCCGATCGGTTGAAACATCAACCGATCGGGTGAGCCGCTTGTTGCTTTGGCCGTCGGGCTTCGGGAGCTTCAACCGGTCGCTGAGGAGAACGGGTGGCATGACCGGGTCGTCGTTTGGGAAACTTCAGCTTCAGATGAACCGATCGGGTGAGATATCACCCGATCGGTTGGAATTAACCTCGAACTTCCCGAGAACTCTGTTGGGATGAACCGGTCGGTGAACCGGTCGGTTGACTTTGCACTTTGCTCCAACTTCAGTCCGGGTCATGCACGCGTGCATCACCCGATCGGTTGGCTGTGTCCAACCGATCAGGTGGGGGCTGAAAAGTGGCAATCTTGGTCGTTTGACCCCCTGGATCACACGTGACCCCTCCCGTTGCTCCGGGGACTCATGATATCATCGTTTTATGTCCCAAATGCTGTAAATTCCTGCAAAACACGGAAAACACGGAAAAGTGAAAGAAAACAAGAAAACACGCGAAAACGAATAAAAGACGGCGGTAAAATACGGAAAAAACACGGAAGAAAACGTGCGTAAATATATGAAATATAAACGCATGTCAAAATCCCCCAAGCTGAACTCTTCCTCGTCTTCGAGGAAGACGAGTGAGAGTAGGAGCTCGGAGGGAGAAAATAGAGAGAAAGAGAGAAAAAGAGAACTCTGTATCCTAGATCGCCCGTCAGGGCCAACAAAATCAAAAACGATACACCAAGCAAGCAGACGCCAAATCATATCACTAAACCAATGAATACGAGTCCAGACAAGTGCCATGGGCCCACGCGGTGAAGCGCGAGTGAGTGCGGTCGTGTGCTAGCAGACGGTGTCACTATCTACGATGTGCAATAAAGCTCCATATACACGTACCCAAAGAAAGACCCAAATATCGATTCGATTCGAATAAAGCGGTGAATATATAGCTCAAGCATGCATGAGAATAGAGCAAGAATCGAAACATATCATGCGTCATGGACTCCACAACTAGGGTTAAGGAAATCACCACACTATAGCCTAGATAATAGCCAAAAAGTTCCTAAGCCAAGTGTTTTCGAAAACGATGGGGGTTGAGATGATGTGGAGTAGAACACTCGGTGCAAATTCTCGCCTTCCCTTTATTCTCGGCAAGTAGGAAAAAATATTCACAAGGGAATTTTTTTTGGGTTTTGGGTATTTGTATTTTTTTGGATTTTTGGATATACATATTTTTTTTTCTCTTTTCTTTTTTTGGGTTTTTCTTTTCTCTCTTTTTTTGGATTTTTGGATATTGGGATATTTACATGTGTACTCTCCCAAGTGGGAGAACGGTACACGACGAGGGGATTTGCACCAAGTAAAACAAAAAAAGAAATCGGAATCTAAACACTTGGGCAAAGGAAACTATTCTCGCTAATTGGAGCATAGGCTAAATGGGTTATCCTAGTCCTTAGTTGTGGAATCCCGACACATGCGAAATGAAGTACACGATATATATATAGCATGCAGAAGCAAACATGGAAAATAAATTCCGCATATTCAAATCGAAGCATGATAATCTAGGGGTCATCCAAGGGTAGGTATATAAAACAGCATCACAAAGTAGAAGCACACTATAAGCTAGATACGACACACGACTCACATAAAAGCAAAGTGGACCCACGAAGCGTGAAATGCAAGAGGACTCGATAACCTAGGGTTAGTGAGTGTGATTATCAATGCCATGCTAGGTGTGTGTGATTTTGTGGCAATTCATCATATGGGGTCATCTCTAGGAGAGAGAGAGAGAGAGAGAGAGAGAACAAAAGATGAGAAGAAAAAGAAAAACACGATGGAAAACGACTCAAAAACGAAGAAAAACGACACAAATGACGCACGAAGTGCGACTCCCCCAAGCTGAAACTTGCATTGTCCTCAATGCAATAGTAGTGAATACGGGAGGGCAATGAAAATGGGGGGGAGTTACGCACCGACACAAAAAATGAAAAACACGAAAAACACATGAGCGAAACTAAAAAATAAAGAAAAAGAAACACTCAAATAAAAGGTATAAAACACGACAAAAGAACACCTAGACACAAACACACAACAACGACACACGAAAACATGCACACAATTCGATTTCCCCCAAGCTGAACATGACAATGCCAGCGAAACGATATGATCAATGTGATGCAGAAATATGCAAGGGGAAGATCGAAAAAGAAAAGAAAGAAATAAAAATGCAGGAGAGACGGTGTGCTCATTCTCCTCGGAAGAGGATGAGGGTGAAATGATAGAAGGGCACGACATGAAGGGTTATTAAGATGCAAAAGCAAACCCTAGATACGCTCCCCTCGCTAATGAGAGGAGACGAGATTATTCAAATCTAAACTAGAAAGCTGTAAATTTTTACACTACTTGATTAGGATACACCTGAGCATAGGTGGATCCAAGATCTGAAGTGGGGCAGGTAGCTGCTCTAACTGCTCCTTCTGTGGCTCCGCCAGAAGCACTGTGCCACGTGTGCTAATGGACCCAAGCAATGCACCTACAAGCATCCCTCGTAGGTGTCCACCTGTGACCTGCAAAGGACGAGGTGCATTAGTCCATGGCAAGAAATTATTTCCCAAATTAAATGTATCCCAGAGATAGTCGCCGGTAAATGATGGTAAAATATATGAATTGTGGCGAACACTCCCTGGAAATGGTATGCTATCCTCTGTGCTAGCGACGATCAAATCCCCGCTCTCCATGTGAAGTTGCTCTCCAGGTGGTGACACACCGCGGCATACCTCAAGGGAAGTAGATCATGTGTCCTGTGAGAGATATGGTATGTCAAATATATACGAGTCTAAAGAGATAGGAAGTGAAAAGCGAGACTCAAAAGTGGAGTGAGAGTTAGTATGAAAATCTCCCTGAATAGGGGCAATATGCTCAAGTAGATACTCAGCCGCAGAAGAAGTGGAGAGCGACGGTAAAGGTAGATGTGACTCGGGCTCCATAGAGTGGACCATCGTATCCAAACCCTCATGCACATCCTCCTCGACGATATGCTCATGCTCCACCATCTGCCCGATGTCCTGAATGACATCCTCATGGTTGACCACCGACCAAGGAGGAAGCTGTGACAGAGATGGCTGTGGAGGTGGATGTGGAGCGGACCACTCGTATGTGGTCGTGGTGTCGTCGTCCTCACGTACATCCACCTCCCCGGTATGCATAAGCTCTGTGGTCTCCTCGGTGCTCTCATAGGACTCATATGGGGTATCCAGATAAAGATGAAAAGTCTCTCCCACAGATCCTAGAGAAATCTCCCCATCCTCACTATCATCATCAAAAAATGCTTCGTCATCCAAGTGGTAGTGTGGGAAAATTGGGGCATCGGTATAAGATGTGTCTATGGTGGCTGATGGCATGGTGGTCTCAACCATGAAGGTGGGTATATCCTCTCCTTCATCCCCTCTCCTCGGTGTCGGCTCGGTGATTGGTACCATCAAGTTTTGTAATATTTGGCATTGGTTAAACATGGCACTTTCAAGGAGAGACACGAGGCTTGATTCTTCGTGTGTGTGTGGAGGGGTATAAGGTTGAGGAAATGGATGGGAGGTGTTTGGGCTAAGGTTGTGGGAAAATGTTTGGCCTTGGGGTGGGGGAAGGCTCTCAAGCGTAAATGGGCAATCATAATACACATGCCCCGCCATCCCACAAGTCTCACAAACCACAACCGAATAAGGATTGTATCCTCCCATCTGAGCATCGAAATTTGATCTCCACATGGTTACACCAAAGATACCTGGACAACAAAAATAACAAAACTAGAGAGGAGCGTCAATAGTACAAGAAAATAACAAAAAGATAATATAATGGTGGGGGAAAAATTTCCTGGTTATTGAATATTTTTTTTAAAAAAAGAAAAAAAAGAAATTTTTTTTGTGTTTTTATGCGTAGTCTAACGAACCCAAGCTAAGCTAATATCAAACCGAACGCCTCCCCGGCAACGGCGCCAAAAACTTGACCGGCACCCCGTTTACGGTATGGGCGCGGTGTCATTTTACCGCAAGTGCACGGTTAGTGTAGGGTGCGGGTTTATCGAACTCAGGGAGGTGGATGGTTTGAATGGCTACTAGCCTTGCCTAGGTTGTGTGCTAGCTACGCGGATAATGTGGGTGAAGTGTAGAAATATAGAGAAGAAATAAAAAGACACAAAATGAATCCCCGCTAACACGGGCTAGAGCACTCATGACACTTGGCATTTGACTTGACCCAGGGTGAGACATTGCCCCAAAAGGTGGTACCTAGCGTCCATGGCCCGATATTCCGGTCGGTGCCAAGCACGCTAGGCCTACCCGGTTCCGGACGGTGGGCATTCCCATGTCCATTAACACCTTCCGCAACCGGGAGCATTAAGGCCACAATGATATCTCCCAACATTTCGTCCAAGCCGTTCCCACGCGCGAGGACTCGATGTCAACGCTAGGGGCGTGAGCTATGGCTAGGGAGTCAACCGCCAAGTTTATTCCCCCTTGGCCCGACGGTCAGAGGCGGTCTTTCTCCCGCCAATGACAATGAAATGCCCCCGCGTAACCCTACTGGCCAAATAGGTCAAATGTGATTTCTAGCAATACATCAAAGCGGATCTTGACAGGACAAGCACCGGACCCCAATCCCCAACACATCTAGTGTGTTGCCATACGAATTGGACCCAGATTGCTAGAAATCTCCATTGACGCATTTCATCGAACACGTGCCATGCAACCAAGTCTAATGTAAATTTCCAAGCATCAATCCTACCCTAACCCGTATTAGGGTTCATCAAAACTACTCAATGGTGAATAACATATAAACAAACAACACAAAAGACATATAAACTTTCACCATCAAGCAAAATAAACACAATACAATACAATGGAGAAAAAGAGAGGAAAATACTTATCTTGAGTTGAATCGTCAATCCATTAC
>CM061141.1:161363589-161529592 GCA_030789695.1 Scilla litardierei
CTAACTCCTCGCTCTCCTCCTTGTATACGTCCCATCGTACCTCTTGATCATATGTATATGTATCCTACAAAAGGCACGATGAGTCATCAAAATCTGTATCATAAAAAACATCATATACATGAGGGGAATCAAAAGCAAATGGCAAGGGAGTAAAAGATTCTCCCTGAATGGGAGCAATAAGCTCTGTGGGATAGTCCTCGGCGTCCGTGGAAGGATGAGGTGGATGCAGAGCCTCTAGGACCATTGTCTCCTCACAGGTTGAAGCATCAAGGTCCTCAGCCTGCCATGCAAGAATCCTATCAAGGTGCGCATAAAAATATGTGGTCCATATAAGCTCAGCCATCTCAGCCATAGCACCTGATCAACAAAGGAAAATACCTGGAGAAAAATATCAGTGGCACAAGAAGATAGAAATAATGATAAAGCAGGTGGCGGGGAAAAATCTCTCTTTCTCTCTGTGTGTGTTTTTTTTCTGAATTTTCGATTTTTATTTTATTTTTTTACGCAATCTAATCAACCTAATTGTGGTAAATAGATAATATGGCGGAACGCCTCCCCGGCAACAGCGCCATAAACTTGATGCGTCCGGAATGTAACCCCGAACGATGTCCTTTACCGCAAGCGCATGGTATAGTGGCAAGCGAGTATCGAACACGGGGAAGCGGTGCTATACTACCTATCGACTCCTAGGTTGAGTTAGACTTGCGGGTTTATTGGTGGATGTGGAGTATGGAGGGTCGTAATGGTGATGGATGCGAAGGTTGTGGTCACTCAACGTCGCAAATATGGGGTTCCACACAAAGAAAGAAAGAAATAAAATACAAAATATTAGGGCTTAGGGCTCACCACTAGGACCATCGGATGTCGACGCTAGGTTGGGACTCTTACGTTGCATTGGTTTATTTGGGGATTGTAGCATCTAGGAAGTGAATTGATGTGTCTGGGCATCATGAATCTAACGTACCGCGTTAACCCCGCTCTCGCGATAGGCGCACACGATACTGTATTAATGATCTACAATAATCTCACCACTCTCGTGGTTCGAATGCTCTCAACTCATACCACTCTCGTAGGTTAGAGCTTCGAGGTATTTTGGTGACTCTTATTTACGTAATGGCGGTAGCCGTCAATTAGTTATATAGTTCATCGGTGGATCTCCTTAGGGCACGAGCCTGGCATGGTCACATGCCTCAGTTGAATCCACTAACTCCATAATTAAATCCGTAGGATATTCCTTAAGCTAATCGATTAAACCGACTGTGGGCACGATCTCAGTACGAATTTTCCTAGGGATCTTGCTAGATCAACCAAAATACAACCCCTATTATACCAATGCATCATAAAAATGCCAACTTTACAATTAAGTCCTAAGATCCATGGGCTAATCCCGTAGCCCTAGAAAAGATTACCCAAGCATAGCAATATCAATAGATAAAATAACGCACAAAGATTTCATTGCATGCATCAAGAATGTATAAACAATAATAAATCACAAAGAAATAATAAAAGAATTAAAAAGGGCAAAATACTTATCTTGATACAAAGGAGGGGCCTAGGGCATAGCCAAACTCCCGAAAAGATCGTCTCCATAAAAGTCTAAGAAGGATTTAAAAATTCTCTTTAGAAAAGTATATAAAAATCTCTCAAAAATCTCATCTCAAATCCCTACAGAACTCTGTCTAAAAACTCCCTACAGAACTCTCTACAGAACCCCCCTGGCGGCTGCCCAGAATCACCCAAAAACCCCTCATAATCGTCCCAAAAATCCGGGCGCAGATCGAAAGAATGGGCCCATAGTGACTCGGTCCGAGCACAAAGCTGCTCGGTCGAGTCGTTCGGCAGCTCGGTCGAGTCTTTTGGCTACTCGGTCGAGTTGTACAGAGAATCCACGCTTCCAAAATATGCTGCTCTGTCAACCCAGGCTGACTCAGTGCTGCTCGATCGAGTAGGACGTTGCTCGGACCAAGCAGGAGGTTGCTTGGTCCGTGTAAGAGGTTGCTTGGCTGATTGGGGACTAAAAAACGCACTTCAGCCTTATTTGCACACGACTCAGTCGAGAGTAAGTCGCTCGGATCGAGCAGGAGGTTGCTCGGTCGAGTCAGACATCAAAAACAGCATTTTGGTCGAGTAGTGCACAGCTCGGACCGAGTAGAAAACTGCTCGACCGAGTAGGCTGCTGAGAACAGTTTCAGCTCCACCATTAATTTACAGAAATTCCCCAGGGCTCATCTGACTTCCGATTTGCGCATTCTTAGTAGTGTTGGAATCGGATTGAAGTCTATTATCTGGAAAAAATATCAAAAAAATAGTGAAAAATCCCAGGTGATATCAGATTTAGAAATAGTGGACGGCTATCCTATTTTCAGCACTTCGGGTCACTCGATTCATTCGCCGCATCATAGCTCGATCGCGCGACTTTCACTCTTGTCCCTTCCATGCTCTAGTATTCTTCTTTGGCACCTCGAGCATGTCATCATGAGTCTCATTGGTGCTCTCACGTCACCGATCGTCTCATTAAGTCCAAATTGCTCCAATATCGCTCCAAAGTCATATTGTTCCAAATAATAGCACAAAAGTGTATAAAATGGGGGTTTGGAGGGTGAAATGTGTCATGAAGATATGCGATAAAACATGTAAAATAGGAGCATATCAACTCCCTGCAGTGATGTTGCATACTGCACACTGGATATTGCAGTAGGAGCTAAGAGGGATGGACATCGAGGTTGTCCTACCTGGAGTGATCGCTTCGTTGATGAACATGCAGATTCAGTCAACGATTATGGATCGAATTAAGGAGGCTCATGCAGGAGATCCGAAGTTGTTGAGGATCAGAAGACAGGTCGAAGCTGGACTTCGGATGGAGTTCATTATTCTTGAGGATGGATCCCTAAGATACGGTAGTAGGCTCTGCGTACCTGTAGGAGACATTAGAGATGAGATGTTGAATGAGGCACATAGCTCGCCTTATTCCATACATCCTGGAGGCACGAAGATGTATAAGGACCTCCGTCTGAACTATTGGTGGATTGGCATGACGAGGAGTGTGGCACGGAGCGTTGCCAAGTGTCTTGTATGCCAGCAAGTGAAGGCGGAGCACCATCAGATAGCAGTATTGCTACATCTGCTTCATATCCTGGAGTAGAAGTGGCAGCACATCACGATGGATTTCGTGACTGGCCTACCTTAGAGTCCTAAGCAGAACGACACGGTCTGGGTGATCGTTGACTGATTGACCAAGTCCGTGCACTTCATCCCATTCCGAGTGGGAAAGTCCACGGAAATCTTGGCGGGGAATTATCTAGAGGAGATTGTGTGCTTGCATGGAGTTTTGATGAGCATCGTATCCGATAGCGACTCGAGATTCACGTCTCAGTTTTGGGAGAGTCTACAGGAGAACCTTGGTACGAGTCTGAGCTTCAGCACCATGTTCCACCCGCAGACCGATGGGGAGTTGGAAAGGACGATTCAGATTCTGGAGGATATGCTGAGAGCTTGTACGCTCGATCTGAAGGGTTCGTGGGAGGATCATCTCCATCTAGTGGAATTCTCCTACAACAACATCTATCAGGCGAGCATTGGCATGGCACCATTTGCTGCTCTATATGGAAGGAAATGTCGATCGCCACTGAGCTTGGATGACATCAGAGACAGAGAGCTGTTGCATCTGGAGATGATTGTAGAGGCTGCGGATGTCGTGAGAGACATCAGGGATAAGCTTTGGATTGCTCAAGATCGTTACAAGCATTAAGCGGATGACAAGAGACGACCTTTGGAATTCCAACCACGAGATCATGTCTTCCTGAAGATTTCTTCGAACCGCGGAGTCATTCGTTTCGGGAAGAAGGAAAAGCTGAGTCCGAGGTATATTGGACCATGTGACATACTGGATCGTGTGGGAGCAGTGGCATATCGCCTTTCTCTACCACCATCATTGGAGGGAGTTCAAGACGTTTTTCACGTATCTCAACTACGTCGATACATCCGTGACCCATCGTATGCTGTGGATTTTTTAGAGATCACGGTCCGATCGGACCTGATGTATGAGCAGCATCCACTGTAGATTTTGGACCCAGAAGCAGTTGAGGAACAAGGTAGTCGACCTGGTGAGAGTGATGTGGCGTCACAGATTACCTAGAGAGTCCACCTGGGAGCAAGAAGAAGAGATGAGGGAGCGCTACCCGAGTCCACCTGGGAGCAAGAAGAGGAGATGAGGGAGCGCTACCCGCATTTGTTTCCTGATCAGTAGGTGTTAGAAATTCCGAGGGTGGAATTTTCTGTAAGGTGGATAGGATGTAACGGTCACTTTCTGACCGTACGTATTTTAGCGTGTATTGTTGTTTCATGGGTGTATTTTCGTATTTGATTTTTATTACTATTTTTTGTAGTTCAGACACACGACCAAACCCCGTTTTTACAATCCACTGGGAGGCGCGAGCGCCCCTGTATTTTCCTTGTAATTTTTGGATGTCGATGGACCAATCTACATATCTCATTATTAATTATTAAAAATATTTTTAAAATTATAATTTCAATCTCTGTTACCGTTATTGTTAAAAACATCTTAAGATACTAATAACTATTAATTATTTTATAACTTAATAACTTAAGATACTGTTAGTTTTATAACGTAATAAAAAATCCTAACCTATTAATTAACATATCCTAACTAATTTCCCCTCATATCCATAAGATTCACGTGCTTCCAGTTTTTTTGTTAAAACCCAAACGACTCAAAACACCAACCTAAACTAAACCCTAACTGAAAGCCTAGGGCTTCACTGTTTTTAAAAACCCAAACAGATCGTCTAGGCTTCACGTGCTAAGCCTATCCCAAATTCTAAAACACAT
The DNA here is from genome assembly GCA_030789695.1 of Scilla litardierei. Classification (NCBI taxonomy): domain Eukaryota; kingdom Viridiplantae; phylum Streptophyta; class Magnoliopsida; order Asparagales; family Asparagaceae; genus Scilla; species Scilla litardierei. The sequence continues at coordinate 161,368,438 of CM061141.1, forward strand.
AATAACCCTAATCTCCCTCCAACACTCAGCCGCACAACCGAGGGCTCTCTCTCTCTCTCTCTCTCTCTCTCTCTCTCGTGTAAACCCAGGCTGCCAATTTTGCAACTCACACACACAACTCACAACCCCTACAAATAGAAACAAACCCTACACTCTCTTATCCCATATAGAAGCTGAACAGTCCTATATTAAACCCTAACCTAGGCCTCTCTCATTTCCAGGCTACACCAACACCCCCTTTCTATCCCACGTGCGCAGCCTCCTTCCCCTTCAACATGCCGTACATCTCCACTCCCTCCTCCTCGTGCAAAGCCCCATCTCTGGCCATCTTTCAGCCTTCCACACCCCATGCTGCCAAGCCCCCACCAGCCCTTTCCAGCATTGCCCAGAACTGTTGGAGCCACCGTTCAGACCCCCCAGGCCGCCGGCTGTCTCCCTTGCCGCCCTCAACCAGACTGCCTGCCGTCCTTCTCGCCTGTAGATGCCCCCTTGCTGCCGCAAGCCATCGCTTCCGCTGCCCTTGCTGCTGCTGCAAGCTACTGTTGTCGGAAGCCGCTTCACTACCTATAGCCGAGGCGACCCCAGCGACCTCTCCTCACTGCGCTACAAGCAGTCGAGAAACCGGAGCCGTGACACGATCCGTTACGGCTTCCAGAATCGGTGCCAGATCTACGCGTGACGTCACACTAGGTTGGTATCCCCTACTCGTAGTAACCCAAATGTTACGCCACTAGAAAACCTAATTAAAATTTGCAACTTAAACACTAAAGTTATTTTATGCTCTTTAAATTGCTGTGACAACCTAGATCGTCGATTGGACTTTTTTACTGTGCACATAGGGTAGAATCGATGTACATAACCATAGAATAGATCTGAATGCGTGAACAACGTGATTTCGAACTGCTAGGATAGCTACATTCAAACTAGAGACATACCATAATAAGACTTCTAAAACTAATCCTGACATCGTCCCGTTTGACCTGCTACAGCGAACCGTAACCGACGCACTGCCCGTGACGAGACGCCCCCTACAGATGCACTTCTCACCACTTTAGGAAAGTGTGCTCACTTGCGTTGAAACGGCCACGTTTAGGCCATTACTTTCCTTAGTTGTAGACTTAGACGTGAAATGATAGCGTCTAGGATACACTCACGAAAGTCTACACTTGATGACGAAGTCTAGGCCCAATATGCTATAACTGCCATGTTGATAAACATCTTAAAACTGACATGCATCATTCTTGCCTTGCCATGTAACTTTATGCATGAATTGTTTTGAACCTGTGGGGAATAAGGCACTCTCCCAGCAGAGAGAGTGATCCTTTGTACGGAATAACCTGCGGGGAATTAGGCATTCTCTTAGTCGATAGAGTGATCCTTTGTATGGAATTGTCTAGTGCAATGGGTTGGGGTTGGGTTGATCGGTCGCAAGGTTTAGAGGGTTTGGCCGCCCTCTAACCTTAAGGTGTGAACCCTAGAGACACACACATTGTCTTGTCTTGTCTCATAGCCGGTAGCACACGCTACGGCCATTGCCATGCCACGTTTACTTTCTTGCATTGTCTTTTACTTTCCTGCCATGGTTACCTAAACTGCCATGCTGTCGCATTTCATAATCTGCCATGAAAACAACATTTAATAACTGTCTTTAAATTCCATATACCATGCAGTAGAGTCGTTCTTACATTTCAGTTGTAGACTCTGCCTGATGTACAACTCCTTTTCTCTTGGGTGTTTATATATCATGCACTGAGATAGAGTACGTAGACGAGGAGACAGTACCTGCAGACTTGGAACAGGAGGACACTGCTCAGGAGTACGATCTGGACGAGGACCAGTCTTAGAGTTTCTTTCATGTTGCTGACTTGGAGTTTTCAGCTTTCTAGTTTGGGTGGGTAGCACCATTTAGATTCTTGTCTAGGTTGGATGCGTAGCACCATTAGTTTTCTTTTCAGTTGTAGCCATGCCCGAGGCTTCCTTTTATTAAACTTCTTTTGTACTGCTAGATTATTATTTTGATGAATGACTACTGATGTTCTTTTGAGTACTCTTATTATTTTGAACTATTATGCAAGAACCTTTACATTGATTGGTGTATCCCTACAGTCTCTTAGTGGGCTCGAGCTTCACAGCTCCAGCCTATGCGGACATTCGTCTCGTTCCTGCACCCGTATAATTGGGAAGCGGGGCGTGACATGTATAGAAATGATGTTCAAGATATGTGGAGAAAGAAATATATGTAACGCTTGGTTCACACTTTGTTTGGCACAACAACTTCAGCAGGGTAATGTAATCTACTCAGTTTGATAACAAAAAGTAAACTAATCTAATCATACTAAATGGCAATCAATCATTCAACCTGGAAGTTCAAAATACATTTCATGCAAAAAGAAGTGATAATAGAATGACAAAGCAGTACTCCAAGTATAGGCAATCAATGCGTGAAGCTTGGTGAGTTTTCTACGAAGGGTATACAATAATAGTTCACAGACTCAGTTAACACTAAAATTTCATTCAAATTCATGTAGTAGACGATGGAAGTTCTTTTTCTCAAATGCATAGCAATGTATCACATATGATATCAGAAATAAAAACGATAGCATGTCAAGAGAATACGTGCATAAGAGTAAAGCAAACTCCAAGATACAGTCATCAGAGGGAATTCATCTCTAGCAAAGAAAGTAAAAGAAATAAGGACGAAAATAAAATCTAACTATACATATGCAAGTCACTCCAAAAGTAAGAAAACGTGATTCATGGCAAGAAAAGGAAAAATTGAGTGAAAATAAGTGAAAAATAAAGAAAGGTGAAAAATAAAGGTAAAAAATGAAGAAAATAAAAAGTGCGTGTATGCACTCACTCCTCCAAGCTAAACATCACATTGTCCTCAATGTGCTAACTGTGGCACAAGGACGCATAAGATGGGGATGGGTGAGGATGCATGTATGAAGCAAAATAAAAGGAAAATAAAGAAAGGAGAATATAGCATGCTATATGCAGATGATGAATGCAATAAGCATGCAAATTATGGATGGGAAATGCAACATGGATACAAAATGTGGGCCAGAAGTGCATATTCTTCCCCAAACTGATATATATAATAGTGCCCTGTAAAAAGTGATCAAAACATGTGGGCAAGCAAAATGATGGGGCGAGAGGTGGAGCAAAAATATGGCAGGCATCAAGTGTAAGTGCCTAGACTGGTGGTGGAGCGCCATCACCTCCCTGTGGTGGGGGTGGTGGTAGCAGAGGTGCAGGCTCCTGAGGGGCAGGCTGGGGGTGGCGGTGGTGGTGACTACTACAGGCGAGCTAAGATCTGGTTCAGCATGAGCTGAATACCAGGTATCATGGCAACGCGGGCCTGTAGGGAGCTGACGGTGGCAGCGAGAGCCCTAAAATCCACTCTGAGTCCACTCACAACCCCCTTGACAGCACGGAGCTACTGGACAAGGGCGTCAGGAGCAGGAGCAGAGGGTCGTGCAGGTGGAGGACGGGGTTGCCACACACGGCCATCGTAGATGAGTGGGGTCATTAGTGGGTGAGGGTTCAGGGCTGTGCTCACTAAAAGACACTCAGCCTCAATAGGAGACTGAGATGCAGGAATGCTCTCAGAAGTGTGAGCAGCGGCAGAGGAGGATGAGGCAGCGAGGGAGGAAGAGGCAGGCAGAGAGGTCGTGGACACAGATGTGGTGACAGACGTCACGACGCTCTCGGTGAAAATGGCGACAGCGGAGACAAAAAGGTCAATGGCTGGGGAGGTCGTGAAAGCAGCAGAGAATGATTCCCCAGTGGTCAAAAAATCGGGTGATGATAGGGTCTCAGTGGTCGCAAAGGAGGAAGGATCACCTCTCTCAAAGGCTGCGGGGGTGGTGCTCTCAAGGCTCATGTAGGAAATGGGATCGATACTCAACGGCACAGAGGTGGTGGTGGGGACAGAAACAACAACAGACGAGCTCTCGGCACGAGCAGAGGTGGGGACAAATGTGCCAGGCTCGGGAATCAGGTCAGGGGCTAGTTGTGGAATGGGTATCTCCAGGGCAAGAGGGCTGAGAAGGGGCTCCTACTGGGTGCCATTGGGCTCGAGTACGTAGGCAACTGGGATGCGGAGGTCATCTCTGGTCTCCACACCCCACCTGCGGGCCCAATGTGGGTCCGAGTAGGGCTTAAAAGCACCAAGTAATCTACTGAAAATGGACCCTGTAACCAAACCAAGTGGCACTGTCCATGAGGATGCAGCATCTTTATACGGTCCATAACATCTAGAGATAGTGAAGTGGGGCCCGAAGGTCGAAGAAAACCGACATGAAACTCAATCTCACACATAGGAGCTAGCAAGGTGATCAAACCGCCACAACGAATCGCCGTCCTGGTGGTGACAGAGGAAACAATTCGGTCAAGATACCAGCTAGCTATATCAATGGAAATGGCAGGGATTAAGACGTACACGGCACCCTCGAAGGCTCTCTCTCGTCATCGCATGGAGCATGTAGAGCTCATGCGTATACATTGTCACAGGCTTATACCTCGTAAGAATGGTGGTCGCCAAAAGACGCTGAGCAATCTGTAGGCAAGGGTGGACGATAGAGGAGGCCTTGGCCCGGCTTGGGTCAAAGTGAAGTGAGGAGCCTGTGATCAAGGTCCAGAATGTATGGGCATCAAAGGAAGATGGGGTATGGTGTGTGGGACCGTAATCTCGATCGGGGTCAAGGACCTGGGCCAACGGAAGTAGGCTTGGAGCATGTCGAGAGTAATCTCGCACTTCCGATCCATCGAGCGAAAGATGCACCCCATGTGAGTCCTACGAATAGAACTCAGGACCTCGAGGGTCGGTTAGACATCGGTGTCTGCCGACACCGATAATCAAGACCCCACATTGTCATACAACTGGAGTAGCACCTGAAGTACCCCTAGGTGCTCAAGGTCATCAATGTGTGCGAACCTAGAGGGTACAATCGAACGCTGGGAGAGCCTCCTAAATTTGACGCGGTGTGCGTCATCTCTGAAGGTGATCCCAGACGTATCGATCACCATGGCGGGCTGTGCTGGTGGGGGTGGAATGGGTGAAGTGGGAGTAGGAAGTGTGGGAGGTGGATTACTAGGAGGCAGGGAGTCCGCTATAGGGGAAGAGGGACCGGGGTCGCCAGACCTCGTTTGGTTAGAAGCAGGTTGTCGAGCATGAGACCTAGTGCGTGGGGGCATTGTGGTGCCATGAGATTAACAGAAAATCACAACGTGCTCAAGATGAAATAGGAAACGAGTGTACCAAGCACGATGCGACTCCTCGTAGCAACCTGAACGAGAGCCGCCTCCCATATAGCTCCAAATCAGCGCAAGATCTCCCCCATTCTACTCTGAAGCACAAAAACAATAGATTAGCAATGAATATCAAAAAAATCAATGGGTTGATCAAGAGAAATAGACGTAAATAGGGTTCAATTTGGAATTGGGGTTAAATCAGGCTTACAAATAGGGAAGGGGAAGAGATGGAGACGTCGGACGAAATGGGGATGGATGGCTACCATCGGTCGGTGTCGGAGAGGTCGTCGATGATCGCCGGAGTCGACATCATCGGGGCTGCTTGGGTACGAGGCGTGGTGGCTCGGGTGAGTGGAGCAGGGGTTCGGGCGAGTCAGAGGTAGGAGGGAAGAGGAAATGCGATTTGGGGATTTTAAATCCCTGAGATGTCGATTAGATAATTATTGGGCTGGGTCGCTTTAAGTCACTCGACCGAGCAACGATCATCACTCGGTCGAGTGGCTCCAAAAAGAATTCGAATTTTGTTGCGTCGGTTGAGTTGGATGACTCGGCCGAGTAGTTCGAGTCACTCGGGCGAGTGACAAGTTCCATTCAACCGAGTGACAATTAGAAACAGAGTATGGATTTTGTAATAATCTGTTATGGGCTCCTACTCGGCCAAGTAGGGAGATTCACTCGGTCGAGTAAACTAAGCTACTCGGCCAAGTAAACAGGCCTCACAGAGCAATTTTAGAGCTTATGGTGTCAAATTCACTCGAGCGAGTGACAAAGTCACGCGGCCGAGTGGCTTATAATTTCCAGAGAGGGGGTTTTAGGACTTCCCTGTCATTGAGTCACTCGGGCAAGTGGCTTCTCCACTCGGCCGAGTGACTATATCGCTCAGCCGAGTAGGCTGTCTGCTCAGCTTCATACTCTATGTTTTGCGACGCTTTCTGTTTCTTTCTCTCCCGTCAGTTCCTTCCTTCCTTTGGCATTTGAGGATATCCCTGGAGTGCTCTCTATTGCCATGGCTATCCTCCATTCATCTGGACTCCTCTAATCTTCTTCCTACAATGAAAATCATAGCGCGTCGTCAGATTCTTCCTAGACTCTTGACTCTATAGACTAATAAAGATCTAAAACAAAAATGAAAGTAAAATTCAACTAAAAAACTAAGATAGAACCATTGGGTTGACTACCGACAAGCACTCGTTAAAGGTCTTGAGCTCGACCCCTTAAGATTTAGCGTTTAGCGCGGGATGTTCGGTGCATAGGAAATGCGCATGTCAAATTTCCCGGGGAGATCACTTGGGTTCAGATGTAGCGCTTGCTCTTCTTTGGCTTCCCTGGCATGTGGCTCCTTTCTAATGGTGTTGAGGGATGACTCCCCCAAGCTTGTGCTCTTGGCATCTCCAGTCTTTTCCGGCAATGGAGATGTATTCGTCGGTGGCGCTTTCTCCCTATGCTTCACTGTAGAGAGCTTGCAGAGCTCTCTAATCCTCATGACATCAGCATCATTCTTCTCTTCATCGGTGAGCGTGATCACTTCCTCAACAAGAGGATCCGGTGGTTCTCCAATTGGCGTGCCATACTCGGTATTTGGGACTCCATCAAGGCTCTCCATGTGTAAGGCCCCGACGGCATAAGGCATGGCTTCATCTATTACCTCATCAAGGATGTCCACATAGTCCGCTTCTTCCGGCCACAGTCTTCGCTTCATTGTCTTGGGAAGATGGAATTCAACCACTATGTTGCCAACGTTGAGAGACAACGTTCCTTCTCTCATATCTACTATGACTCCGACGGTGGCTATGAAGGGGCGTCCAAGTATAAGCGATGTATCACCCTCTTCTTTTATGTCCATGACTACGAAGTCGCATGGTACACAAAGACCTCCCGGTATTTGAAGTGGCACAATGTCAGCAATCCCCACCGGCCTAGTAGTTTGCCCATCGACAAGTTGGATCTTCATATAGGTGGTTTTGAGGTCGATCCATGTGTTGAGCTTCTTGAACATAGTGAGCAGCATGAGGCTTACGCTCGATCCCATGTCTACCAAAGCTTTCTGGAGGGGGACTCCGCCAAGAGTGCATGGAATCCAAAAGCTTCCGAGGTCTTTCATTTTCTTTGGCATCTTCTCCTTGTTGACGAACCAAGTGCCTTACTCGGCTAGCATGATCTTCTCCGTTTGCTTTTTTCCCGTGATCAAGTCCTTGAGGAACTTGGCATATGTCGAGATTTCAATTATCGCATCCAAGAATGGGATGTTTAAGCTAATCCCTCGTATGTACTCCATAAATTGAGCGAACTTCTTATCTATCTTGGCCTTCGTCAACCGTTGTGGAAACGGTATGGGTGGCATATAGGTTCGCTCCTTTTGAGGTTCATCTGCTTCAGATTTTTCTTCATTATTTGCCGTCTTGGCGCACTCTTCTTCTTTAATTTGCTCCTTTTCAACCGAGATTTCCTCCCTGGGGCTTTTAGCATGAACTATAGCGGTAGTGGTATCCTTCCTGCCTCTCATAGTCACCGCCACTACTGCATTGATATGGCTAGTGTTGCTCCTCGAGTTTTACTCCGGTTGAGCCGGTAATTGTTGTTGAGCCTTGTTAAGCAAAGTGATTTGCTCTGCCAATTGTGCCATAATAGTATTGAGAGAATCTTGGCCCGTCGTCAATTTTGCATTGATCTTCTTTTGCTCGACCATGAACTCCTCAACTCTAGCTTCATGCTCAGATCTTGGTGGTGCCGGTGGAGGGTTTTGTGGCCTCCATCCTTGATTATATCCCGGGGGTCTAAAAGGCCCCACTCGTTACCTTGGTTGATACTGTTGTTGTTGGGGCGGCCTTTGTTGATATGGTTGTTGTTGTTGAGGTGGTCGGGCTTGTTGTTGCTGAGGTGGTAGTTGTTGAAGAGGGGGAGTCAAGGCTCCCTCATTGTTGGCATAAGAAAATCTGGGGTGGTCCTTGGTAGCTGTGTTCACCAAATAACCTTTGTTACCCCCACCAGCGACGTATTGCACTTGCTCCATGGCTCCTTCATTTTGCTCGCTTCCAACAAACATGACTTGGCCTTGGTCTTACCAATCACTAATGCTCCCTTCGGATGTCGATGTGTTGGGCACTCCATATGACTCGCACATCCTCTTTTCAATCCTCTCCATAACCTTGGAGAGAGAGTCAAACTTTGTGGTCAACTCCGTCACTGCCTTCACTTTATATATACTTGCCGGCTTCGAAGATGATGATGATGATTGGCCTCTCTCGTTGGCTCATTGCTGATTGTTAGAGACCATCTCCTCCAGCAATGCCGTGGAATCTTCCGGCATCTTTGATAGAATTGCTCTGTTGGCCGTGGCGTCGATTATCATCTTTGTGTCTGGCCGCAATTCATTGTAGAAACTATGCACAAGCTCCCAATCGTCGATGCGATGGTGGGGGCATTGATGTTGGAGATCTGTAAACCGCTCCCATGCTTCATAGAGAGACTCTTGGGACCCTTGCTTGAACGACATCAAAGAGTTTCTTATCTTTACGGTCTTAGATTGCGGGTAAAATTTGTTGACGAACGCACTCGCTAGCTCGTCCCAAGCAGTGAATGTCCCATGAGCTTACGTCCTTAGCCAATATAAAGCCTTGTCACGAAGAGTGAAAGGGAGACGCATTCGGATATCATCCACCGGCACATTCAGCATCTGAAAAGTGGCGCACTTTGCCAAGAACATTTGTAGGTGATAATGCGGGTCATCTTGAGAATTCCCATGGAAGGGGTCTTGTTGCTTCAGTACAATAAGCCATGTCTTCAATTCAAAGTTCTTGTCAGCAGCCAACTCCGACATAAGTATGGAAGATGCAGTAGCCGAATTGTTCGGGGTAAGCCTATCCCGGATGGAGACAAGCCTAGCGGTCCACTGTAATCGCTCATCTCTGGTTTTCTCCACCATTTGGTTCTCCTCTAGAGTTGATCTTTCTCTGCTCTCAGTTTCCTTGCCGTGCGCTCGATCTCAGGATCAAATAGTATGTCTTCTTCGGATGCCCTCGACCTCGTGTTCATGCACAGAAAAAGAGAAACTAGAAAGATTTGTTAGCACAATAGAGAAATAAAAGAAAATAAAAATAAACTAAAGAAAGAAAAATAGCTAAGTAAAGAAAATAAAATACCATCACCTCCCCGGCAACGGTGCCAAAAACTTGACCGACCCCTTGATCCCAGGGGTGCGATGTAGCTTTACCGCAAGTGCACGGTTAAGTGTCAAGTAGGTATCGAATCACAGGGAGGACGAATGATGGTACTCTACTTCAATTACTAAGCTACTGGTTGGAAAATCGTTTGATAATGGATGGTGTCACAATCGTTCGAGTATCAATGCAAATTCAATATAATAAAGATGTTTAGGGCAAGGGAATCCCCACTATGGATTTTCAAGTCATTAACGTGGGTTATGAATTACCATGCAATCAAACTTGATTTAAGGTGAACTTGCAGGAACTAATTAGAGAACCGATGCACACTATCGTGCTACACAAGTCTATAGCAATCTAAACTAGAGCCTCGCTGTCGCGCAAGCCTAGTCCAGACCACTAGCATTAAGATCGGCAATAATGGCCAATCCCAATTCAAGCTCACTGTCGCGCAACTTGAGTTCAGATCTAGATCGTGATAATTCGTATTCGTCCACCGTCGTGCAACGAATATGAGTATAGGATAACAATAAAAATGCTAGCTTTGGTCGCTGTCTCGCACCAAACTAAGAAATTTCGATTGTAATCCTAAATCGAATATCTAGGGCTTTCCTTGGATCAAGATCCTCTGTCGAGCTCACGAGATCCAAGAAAAATCCCTATCTATCCGTAGTAGATCAATCAAGATCTAACCTTTCTAACAAGCCTAATATCATATCAATCCAATAGATCTCACAAATCAAACATTAGATCCATATGGTTCATCCCTCTGCCCTAGAGTAAAGGAACTACTTACAAATCATATTAGAAATCGATAGGAAAGAAAGATCAACAATAGAATTCATCATGCAATCAAGATTCAATAAGAGATAAAGCATAAAAATCAAAACTTGCAAGAGATCAAGACAAACTAATGTCGCCACGAAGCTTTAAATAGAAAATTAAGATCAAATGTTCAATCTCTCGCCAATACAAAAGCTTACCTAGAACTATATCTGGTCTCTCCTGCGGCTGCAGACAAAACTGGGCTTAAATACATGCCCAAAAGAACCAAAAAATATAGACCAAACTGCTACTACACCGCCAGAAACCTTAGTTTTTCCGACTGGCTGTCTGCGCTACTCGGCCGAGTGAGAAATCTACTCGGTCGAGTAAGACAATCTGCAGATCACTCCAAAAACAGAGAAGTCGCCTTAGATATCTTCAAAATCTTTGTCTCCACTCAGTGACTCTCCCTGAAAGGTGATACTCGCAAGTGTACGAGGTCGGCAAATAATATACCAGGTAAGTACAAGATCGTATCCACAGAGACGGAACTAATCTGCAAATTCACACAAATAGTTAGAGCATGTAAAGAATGGTTGAGGGTTCTTACCACCCTATGGGGGTGAATGGTTGTTTGGATAATTGGCTTATCTAAATGCCCTAGAGTTTGGGTAATGTCCTAAGGTTTGGATGCAAGAGAGAGAAAGAGTGCAGGTGTTGAGGATATCAGTAGGATTATTCAATTGCTCTGCTAAATATTTATTCCAGGATAACTCGATTACTCAGCCATTTCACGGTATGAGAATCGGGAAATAATCAATTAAGCACATATGGGGTGCACCAAGGTTAATTGCTAGCTGGGTTCTTCTCCTCATTAAAGCTTATGAATCACTCTCACACCCATTTCAAGGTATGTGAGAGTAGTGCATGTAGGTTGTGGTGCGCAGCGCATAACCACCGTTCTACGGCTCCTTTCGGGTAATGAACGATTCGATAGACGGGTCACAACCCAATTAGAAATTTGGATTGATGGATGAATTAAACTTCTAAACAATGAAATATGGATTAAAGGGGTCTTGCATTCATTTCAAGACATGCAATACCCATTGGATACATAGATGCAACAATTACGAAGCACCACCGTTCTTCGGCTCCTCCATGGATAGTATAAAACCCAATTACTCATATGTTTAATTCACCCAACAACATGGATTAACAAGGGATGCTGGAAAGTGACATTAGCAAGGCAATCAATACATCCTACATCAATCCAAAACACCCACACAATGAATTTAGCCTAGCATATCGAAAACAGAATCAGCATTCATAAAAATGGACATAGTTCAAAGCAAAGGATGATAGCAAATATGTATTAGAAGGAAGGTTGGAGTTTTTTCATCAAATATAAGCTTCTCCAATCAGCAATCAATCTCAGCAATAGCAAAAATGAAATCAGAAAGCTCAAAACTCTCTAAAACCCTAATCCCCTTCTCAAGGAAGAAGATGACCTAAAAATAGCAAAAGATTAAGTTCTATTTCGTTCTATCTTCATTACAACTGAATAGTAACTGGAGAGAAATCTGGTTAAGAAAAACCAGTTTCTCGTAACCCAGACTGCGGCCGGAAACCCCGATCAGTCGTCTGTCGAACAAACGACAGTCGACTGATGTCAGGCAACTCCTACTGCTTCCAAGGGGGACTCATGCGTGTTCATATTTCACCTTTTGCACATGCTCTTTACCATGCTTTCACATGCATTTCATCTCATTCCATGTTGTATATATCACATTTTGGTTCATATTGACTATTGGGTGTATTGCTTGTATTTCAGGTAAATATCGGTATTTCGGTGTTTTCTGGAGTCAACCTTGCATGTTGGGACCAAAGCGCACATATACGGCAAAGATCCGATGGCTAAAGAGAAGGATTTGAAGATTTGGAGCTTCAACCGATCGGGTGGACAGACCCACCCGATCGGTTTGTGCACATATATCCGACCCAGACAGAAGCTGAAGTGAAGAGCAGCTCACCAGATCAGTTCAGGATCGGGTGAACCCGCAGAGCTCTCTGTCTTTTTGAGCCAAAGCCACCCGATGGGTTGACTTCTCAACCGATCGGGTCATCTCCCCGGGTCATTTTGGGGAAGAACCCACCCGATCGGTTGACACTTCAACCGATCGAGTGGCCTTTTCTTCCCCTTTTGCGCACTGCTGATGCACTCATTGATGATCTTCTATCATTCCAGAGGGATTTTGGGCGATCTCATATTTTTCTAACGTCGGCATCGTCGTTAGCTTTCCAACGATAGGTCGCATACCCAAATCCAATTTTTCTACATTTATCTGGAATTTTCTGAGCGCAGCTGGGTGCTGAAATTGGGAGCTGTCTGGAATTGAATTTCACCCGATCGGTTGGGTGTCCGGGTGGCCGATCAGTTGAGCCATTTTCAGCAGTTGAGCCTCTGTTTATTTCCACCCAATCGATTGATACTGGGTGGGCCTGTTTTAGCAGTTTTAGTGGGTTTTTGGACCTGAACTGTTAAGGGTTTGTGGGGGGCTTATTTATATCAGATTATGCACGACTTGTGGGAGTTCCTCCCCCATCTTTTCAGCAGTTTTCTTTCCCTTTCTTGGGAGCTTTAGGGTCGGTTAGATTAGGTTTTAATAAATCTTGTAAAGGATTGGTGATTCAATTGCAAGATAAGTCTCTTTTCTCTCATTTTCATTGTTTTGTGTTATTTTCATGTTGCTTGATGATGAATGTTTGTTTGGATTTATTGATTGCTATCATGTTCTTCATCATTGAGTAGTTGTTGATGAACCCTAATATGGGTTAGAGTATGATTGATGCTTGGGATTTTACAATTGACTTGATTGCATGGCATGTGTTTGATGGAATGTGTCAATGTGGATTTCTAGCAATCTGAGTCCAATTCATATGGCGACACACTAGTGTGTCGGGGATTGGGGTCCTGTGTCTTGTCCAGTCAAGATCCGCTTTGATGTATTGCTAGAAATCACATTCGACCTATTTGGCCATTAGGGTTACGCATGGGCGTTTTATTGTCATTGGCAAGGGGAAATAAAACTGGCGTTTGATCCCCTAGCGACAGCTCCTGCCCCTAGCGTTGACATCGAGTCCTCGCGCGTGGGAACGGCTTGGATGAAATGTTTGTAGTTATCATTGTGGCCTTAATGCTCCCAGTTGTGGTCGATGTTAATGGACATGGGAATGCCCACCGTCCGGAACCGGGTAGACCTAGCGTACTGGGCATCGACCAGAATATCGGGCCCATGGGATGCTAGATACCACCTTTAGGGGCAATGTCTCACCCTGGGTCAAGTCAAATACCAAGTGTCATTAGTGCTCTTGCCCGTGCTAGCAGGGATTCTTTTCTTGTCTTTTTATTTCTTTTCTTTATTCCTAACTTCCACCTATATTATCCGCATTGCTCTCACACAACCTTGGCAATGCTAGTAGCCATTCAAGCCATCCACCTCCCTGTGTTCGATAAATCCGCACCCTACATTAACCGTGCACTTGCGGTAAAATGACACCGCGCCCAAACCGTAAACGGGGCGCCGGTCAAGTTTTTGGCGCCGTTAATGGGGAGCCGTTCGGTTTGATATTTGCTTACCTTGGGTTTGTTAGACTACGCATAAAAGAAAAAACAAATACAATAAGCAAGAGATTTTTCCCCCACCATTATATTATCTTTTTGTTATTCTCTTGTACTATTGACGCTCCTCTTTAGTTTTCTTATTTTTGTTGTCCATGTATCTTTGATATTACCATGTGGAGACCCAATTTCGATGCTCAGATGGAAGAATATTATTTTGATCAGAATTCTCAGATGGGAGAATACTATTTTGATGAGAGTGCTCAGACGATTGAAGAGATGCTTGCACATCAGATTGAAATGCAAGCCAGAATTGAACGAGGTGATTTCTTGTTGGAATCAGTGAAAAGTGACCTTGAAACCAATGCGCTCATGCCTATGGCTACAATGATTTCCAAGGATACCAGTTCAGCTTCTTCATCTTATGGGCAAGAATCATCTCTAATCATATTGCCAGAGCCAAAATGTGCCTTCTTTGATCCTACACCCTACGATACAGCTATTGCATATGAAGGTTGGATGGACGAAGAGGCAGTGGGGGAAGCAGAAATTGAATCATATGCGTCACCAGAGGAGGAAACATTTCAAAACTTGCTGGAGGGCATCTTGGAGTCAGTGAGGTTCACCGGTTCATTCAGCGTCACGGCAGGCGATGCATTTGAGCTAGGCTTTGCAGATTTTGTTATGAAACGTGTTTCGACTGCATGAACAATTGGGGGAGACGTCCATGGCAGTTTTGATTTTTTGGGGAGTAGATTACTTTTTTGGATTGCTTGATGGCTTACTCACCCACTTTATACGTCCCAACAAGTTGACACACATAAGCAGCTGGCATCGCCATTCCAGAGAGAGCCCGCATTGATAGTTTTTGAGGAGGCTTTACACACGGAGCAAGAGCTTATCGACAAGCAGGTCATGCATCGAGACGGGGACACAGCCATTCATGAGGATCCCGAGCACTGCACTCCTCTATTAGAGCTCCCGCAGCCACCTCATTCTTCCACTGACGGCGAGGAGACTACAGAGCTTACACATATCGGCGAGGATGATGTGCGTGAGGACGAGGACACCATGATCACATGCGAGTGGTCCGCTCGACATCCACCTCCACAGCCATCTATGTCGATGCTTCTTCATTGGCCTGTGGTCAACCATGATGATGTTATTCAGGACATCGAGCAAATGGTGGAGCATAAGCATGTCAACGAGGAGAATGTGCATGAGGGTTTGAGTACGATGGTCCACTTCATAGAGCCCGAGTAACATCTACCTCTACCGTCACTCTCCACTTCTTCTGTGGCTGAGCATCTACTTGAGCATATGGCCCCTATTCAGGGAGATTTTCATACTCACTCACACTCCACATTTAAGTCTCTCTTTTCACGTCCTATTTCTTTGGACACATATATTTTTGACACACCATATCTCTCGCAGGACACATGATCTACTTCCCCTGAGGTATGCTACGGTGTATCACCACCTGGAGAGCCACTTCTCTTGGAGAACGAGGATTTGGTAGTCACTATTACAGAGGATAGCGACCCATTCTCAGGGAGTATTCGTCACCCTTTTATTATTTTTCCATCTTATTTTGACGATTATCTCTGGGATACTTTTATTTTGGGAAAAGATTTTTTGCCATGGACTAATGCACCTCATCCTTTGTAGGTCATACGGGGACACCTCCTAAGGATGCTTGATGGTGCTTTTCTTGGGTCCATTGGCACACGTGGCACAGCACTTTTGGCGGAGCCACAGAAGAAGTAGTTAGAGCAGCTACCTGCCCCACTCCAGATTCTGGATCCGCCTATGCTCAGGTGTATCCTAATCTAGTAGTGTAAAAATTTACCGCTTTCTAGTTTAGATTAGAATAATCTCGTCTTCTCTCATTAGCGAGGGGAGCGTATCTAGGGTTTGCTTTTGCATCATAATAACCCATCATATCGTGCTCTTCTGTCATTTCACGCCCATCACCCTATCCTTGCTCTTTTGGCATTTTCCTTGGCCCCGTTATCATTTTTCTCCATGAGACCACTACCACCTCCAAAGGGTGGTGATGCCTGTTTTGCCTATTGTTCACTCTCCCCTTTATCTTTTTATGCCCAGTATCAGATTTTCATATCTTGTGGGGATAGCTTATATCAGCTTGGGGGAGAGTATCACACATAGTCATTTTTGTTATTTTTGATGCATTTCCCCTCCCATTTTATCGTTGCCCTCTCATAAGTGATCTTATTGCATTGAGGGCAATGAAAGCTTTAGCTTGGGGGAGTTGCATTTCATGCATGTCCTTTGTTTTCTTCCATTTTCACCTTTTTCATGCATCAAAAATTTTTCTTTTCATTTTTATGCAACATTCCCATCATGCATTTCTCTTTCTCCATTTCGTTCTTGCCTCTTTCTAGAGATGAACCCTCAATGATATCTTTCCACTCATGCTTCACTTTTCGCATTTGAGCACCCTTTTTCCATCACGCTATTTCTTTGATTATTCAATGCTCATATATGTGTTTTGCCATCTCTTGGGTTTATTTGCTATATTTCGAGATTGTTTGTTGTGATTGTGTTTAAGGCATGCTTCTAGCTATATCATATTTTAATATGCCCCTCTATTTGAAGTTCCTAGATTTTCATGCTTCATTTCCAAGAAACGGTTATTTTACCATCCTACCCCTATGCTTCTAACTCTTGCATGAAATACTATATGTGTACTCTTATCGCATGTGTTAGCTACCTTTCAACAGGATTAGGATAACCACACCCTTGTCCCGTGCCTTAATTAATGAGGATTTTCTTGCCATGCTTGGATTTCTCAAAAGTTCTCTTTTGTTTTACTTTGTACATTCCCCCTCGTCGTGCATCGTTCTCCCATTTGGGGGAGTGCACACTTTTGTACATATTTTTGCATAATGGTCCTTCGGGGTTCTTCGTAACCCGACGCCCTAAAGCCATCTGGCTTAGGATGCGTAGGCCGCCCTTGCATTCCATTGCGATTCCGCAAGTTTGCAAGACAAAAATATTAAAATAAAAAACAACAAAAACTGCCCAAAAACCAAAAATATGTATATATGCCACATTCTCCCCTTTTCCCGCGCTCTCCACATTTCCTATATTTGAGAGCACCATTGTATATAGGGAAGGCGAGAGTTTGTACAAAGTGATCTTTCCACATCTTCTCCATCTCCTTTTGAAAATACAAGCAAGGCAAGAAAGTGTTTCGAAAATCGAAAACGACAAGTGTGTGTGGTGATTTCTTACATCCTAGAGATCACTAGTAATTCCCATGATTCATATCTATTCTTTCTTACTTCTTCATGCATGTATGGGTATCTCGTATTCACCGTTTGGAGGATTTGATATGAATTTTGAGCTTCCTCATATTTGGGCATACTATTTACTATAACATGCTATGATAGCTATGCCTTTGCCAATGTCATGCCTCTATCTCTTTTGAGCTCTATTGATATGAACCAATGACGCTATATTATGAGATTGAATTCTTGATTTAGATCGTGATATGCTTTGCTCTTGTACTTAATTGTGTTGGTGATTACATTTGTGGTTTGGAGAGGGTGATCTAGGATTCTTTGCTTTCCTTTCTTGCTCTCGCACCCAAAATTCATTCCAACTTGTCTTCCTCGGGACGAGGAAGAGTTTAGCTATGAGGATTTTGACGCGGGTTCATATTTCACATTGCACATGCTCTTTACCATGCTTTCACATGCATTTCATCTCATTCCATAATGTATATATCACATTTTGGTTCATATTGACTATTGGGTGTATTGCTTGTATTTCAGGTAAATATCGGCATTTCGGCGTCTTCTGGAGTCAACCTTGCATGTCGGGACCAAAGAGTGCGTATACGGCAAAGATCCAATGGCCAAAGAGAAGGATTTGAAGATTTGGAGCTTCAACTGATCGGGTGGACAGACCCACCTGATCGGTTCGTGCACATATATCCGACCCAGACAGAAGATGAAGTGAAGAGCAGCTCACCCGATCGGTTCAGTGATTGGGTGAACCCACAGAGCTCTCTATATTTTTGAGCCAAATCCACCTGATCGGTTGACTTCTCAACTGATCGGGTCATCTCCTCGGGTCATTTTGGGGAAGAACCCACCCGATCGGTTGACACTTCAACCGATCGGGTGGCCTTTTCTTCCTCTTTCGCACACTGATGATGCATTCATTGATGATCTTCTATCATTCCATAGGAATTTTGGGTGATCTCTTATTTTTCTAGCGTCGGCATCGTCGTTAGCTTTCCAACGATAGGTCGCATGCCCAAATACAATTTTTCTACAATTTTCTGAAATTTTCTAAGCGCAGCTGGGTGCTGAAATTGGGAGCAGTCTAGAATTGAATTTCAACCGATCGGTTAGGTGTCTGGGTGGCCGATCGGTTGAGCTGTTTTTAGCAGTTGAGTCTCTATTTATATCCACCCGATCGGTTGATACTTCTACCGATCGTGTGTGCCTGTTTTAGCAGTTTTAGTGGGTTTTTGGATCCGAACTGTTAAGGGTTTGTGAGGGCTTATTTATACGAGATTATGCACGACTTGTGGGAGTTCCTCCCCCATTTTTCAGCAGTTTTCTTCCCCTTTCTTGGGAGCTTTAGGGTAGGTTAGATTAGGTTTCCTACTTCAATAAATCTTGTAAAGGATTGGTGATTCAATTGCAAGATAAATATCTTTTCTCTCATTTTCATTGTTTTGTGTTATTTTCATTTTGCTTGATGATGAATGTTTGTTTGGATTTATTGATTGCTATTATGTTCTTCATCATTGAGTAGTTGTTGATGAACCCTAATATGGGTTAGAGTAGGATTGATGCTTGGGATTTTACAATTGACTTGATTGCATGGCATGTGTTTGATGGAATGTGTCAATGGGGATTTCTAGCAATCTGAGTCCAATTCATATGGCGACACACTAGTGTGTCGGGGATTGGGGTCAGGTGTCTTGTCTAGTCAAGATCCGCTTTGATGTATTGTTAGAAATCACATTCGACCTATTTGGCCATTAGGGTTACGTGGGGGCGTTTTATTGTCATTGGCGGGAGAAAGACCGCCTCTGACTTTTGGGCCAAGGGGAAATAAAACTGGCGTTTGATCCCCTAGCCATAGCTCATGCCCCTAGCATTGACATCGAGTCCTCGTGCGTGGGAATGGCTTGGATGAAATGTTGGTAGTTATCATTGTGGCCTTAATGCTCCCCGTTGCGGTCGGTGTTAATGGACATGTGAATGCCCACCGTCTGGAACCGGGTAGACCTAGCGTACTGGGCATCGACTGGAATATCGGGCCCATGGGACGCTAGGTACCACCTTTAGGGGCAATGTCTCACCCTGGGTCAAGTCAAATGCCAAGTGTCATTAGTGCTCTAGCCCGTGTTAGCGGAGATTCTTTCTTGTCATTTTATTTCTTTCCTTTATTCCTACACTTCCACCCATATTATCCGCGTTGCTCTCACACAACCTTGGCAAGGCTAGTAGCCATTCAAGCCATCCACCTCCCTGAGTTCGATAAACCCGCACTCTACACTAACCGTGCACTTGCGGTAATACGACAACGCGCCCAAACCGTAAACGGGGCCCAGGTCAGGGACATGCGAATGTCTTAAAATATCACAGTTGACTGTGTGATCCACAGGCGACTGTTTTCTATTCTTCAGTCGCCTGTTGCAGAAATATCAAAATAACAGAGAGTTGGCTCTTTTTGCTCCCTCAGGAATCTGAAGATGACAGGCAACTGTAGAATATTTCAGTCGACTGTCAATCCTCTTACGTGCGACTGTTTTGTACTCCAGCTTCTGTAGTTCCAGTTCTTTAAGGGCAGGCGGCTGCCGTTGTTTAGGCAGTCGAATGTTGTTCCATCCACAACCGACTGTTTTGTACTCCTCCTCTTTAGTGGGGTTAGTCCCCTTAGGGACACATGAAAAATCCAGAAAAATCTCTATAAATATAATAGACATTTATAATGTTTTGGAAAGTGAAATTGTGCCATAATAAAATCATAAGATCACAAATGATGAATTAGCGTAAATATAGTTAAGAGAGCATGATTCCATGGGTTATATGTACATGAGGAGATGATTAAGAGGTTAGAATATGCAATATTTATTCATAATCACTCGGGTGAGTGGAGTTCTTTCTCAGCCGAGTGGAAGTCACCACTTGGCCAAGTACATTATGGCACTCATGCTGGTAGATGTCGTCGTATCAACTTTACTTGGCCGAGTAAGCTACTTCACTCGGGCGAGTGAGCTGCCTCACTCGACTGAGTGGCCTGTTTCAGAACTCTTTTCTTCTCCTCCTCGCTTCCTGGTCAATTCTTTCGATGTCCTTCTTCTTCCACTCATCCTCCAGCACCGTTAACTCTCTGATATGAACATAGGCGACGCTCCGACACGCGTGCAAGTCCTATAGGCTCCAAATCGCTCCCAATTGCTCCATATCTCCTGAAATCAGACGAAAATAAGAAATAGTGAAAATTATCGAAAAATCGTCAAGTAATCGTGAACATCGCGATATGAGCAATCGAAATGGCATGCGAATATGCAGAAATAAAGTGTAAAATATGAGCCTGTCAAGTCTTCGCTTTGAGTATCTCCAAAAAGTTTTGAGCACGCTTGAAGTAAGACTTAAAATTTATTCCCTCCTCAAACTCTTCCGTTCCTCCGTTCAATTCCTAGCAAGATGAGGAAGAGGTTTGGATCTGATCTAAATTCTTTGACGTGGGTTCTGTTCAAGTGTAAATTTCTTCGGCAAGCGGTTGGCTCGGAGGCACGGTGTTGGCTCACCTCGGGACGCGGTTCGGCTCGGGAGAAGCGGCTCAGCCATAATATGGGGCATCGCTTTAAAGTTCAAAGAAAGGTTGCAGAAAACGACGCTTCTATTCTACGGAAACGAAGTTCCAGGTATGTTTTCTTTTACTATGCTTTCATATATGTTGCATTAGTTTAGATATTTCTTTGGGGTTGGTCAGACCCACCCCAAAGACTGTAGTTTTTCATGGCTAGGGTTTATGAAACTCTTATGGCTGACATTAAATAGTTTAATGTATTTTATTCTGCTGCCTTTTATGCTTATATTGTCCGTCCGACGTAGGACATGCGTAGATTGTATGCCCTAAGGGTCCATCAAAACCCAACAGTAGCGACCGACAAATCATTGGTGCTACAATATGGATCCAACCTATTCTCCGAGTCCCCTATCTTGCAGTTAGACGCCGAGGGGACGAGGATTGAGGCTTCATCTGTTGGATCGGTATCTAAGCCTTGAGGGGAGGGGTGTGTGTGAATAGGCTAAGAAAATATTTTCGTGATCACACAAGCAATATTCAACACAACCAATCAGATACAGAGTAAATTAAATGCAAGTAAAGACAATCACATAGTGCACGAGAGATTTTCACTGATTCGATCGCGCAAAACGACCTACTACATCCACAAAGAAAATACTAGATTAAATAGTATCCAGGTACAACTATAAAGAGTTATGAGCCCCAACTCTACGCTCACCAAGTACTGTACCACACTCACCAAAGTGCCAAACATTATAATCTAGTACAAGCTCTCTCTTAACTAGCCCCAACTAGTCAAGACCCAAAAACTGATAGTTTAATCACAGTACGAAGATCAACAAACCAAATATTATAACAGTAAAGCGATAATTGGTTTAGAAAGCTCAATTTGTATTGGTGTTGCAGTCTCTGTCAATCAGCACGTCGTCAGGTACACTCTGACGCAAATGTAGCCTTGATCCGATCTCTGGATCTCATTCTGTAACTCCGCGAAGTTTAATAGCAATCGGGTCTGTGTGTATAGAAATTCCAGCACAGATCTGATCCAAATTGGGATGTGCACACAGCAGCTCCTTCAACTTCTTCTTTTCATGCAAGCTTTCTCTTGACTTCAACTGGGCTCCAACAAACCCTAGGTGAAGACGACGGTAATGTGAAGATGTCTGGCAACAACTATACCTTTGTGGCACCAAAATGGCCGGCAGTGTAACCTCCTTCATCCAGCAGCAACCTCTGTGAGCATGGCAACTTTAATGATCACGGCAGCAAACTTTGTGTGCACGGCAACTAGGGCAGCATCATGAAGACTCGTCGATGGCAAAGAGGACCTGATTCAGCGGTCTCGTTGTGGAGGCGAGAAGATGGGAGCAACATGATGGTTTCACGGTAACAAGGTAGTCATCAGCAGTGGATGGAAGATGTCAGCAAGGAGGATGATTTCTTTGTAGCGAGATGAAGGACGGTAGCACCAACGAACATCATACGGGAACTCTTCACGCACGCATGGAGGTCATTGTTTTGCTTGGAAGATGACCTCGGTAGTAGCTTCTTCTCGGCAACAGGATGAAGTTGACGACGAGGTGTTGAAGGCGTGGAAGATGACCACGGCAGCGGCTTCTTCTCGGCAACAACGAGGTCGTCGGCAAGTAGCAAAGGAACATCACTGGAGCTTGCAACCAGGAGAGAAGAGGCTAGGACTTCTTTTTTGAGTATGTTGCAGCTATGGTTTGATCTGAGTAGGTTGCGGCAGCTTGTACCTTGCAGCTTTGAGAAATTACAGCTTAGGATTTTATAGACTAGGGTTTCTTTTTTTCTTAGTGCTTTTTGGTCGCTTGCTTTCTCATCATTTTTGAGGGGTTTTATATAAGGGTTTGTGGTGAGAGGTTTGGCTCAAGGAGAATTCTATAAAACTAGGAATACTTAATGAGATTTGAGTAGATTTGATTTTCAAATACAAACCATCTTCCTTATCCCTCATCACTTGACCAACTCCTTCTCGAATATGAATTTCTAATTTCTTCATCACTTTGACCAAGTCCCCCTTTTAATATTCACAAGCTTGCCACCGTCTCTGTATTTACATCATTGCCACTCCTGAAATACTTAGCAAACACATCAAAACGTTCACACATGTTTGTTATCATCAAAAACGAAGTAATAATCGTTGTATCCAACAATCTCCTCCTTTTGATGATGACAAACTATATTTATGATTTGAGCAATAAACATCCAAGTAATGTCATCGAGACATGTGTGTTTGTGAAGTGTGATGGATGTACAATACTGATATTGACGTCAAAGCCCCACTATCCATTCCCAAGTCAAGTAATGTCATCCGACCTTTGTAATACTTAAGAACCAGTTTAAGATATTGACGTCAAAGCCCCACTATCCATTCCCAAGTCAAGTCGATACCGTCCTAGTGTGCGCTATATTGCATAATTATATCCAAGTAGCTGATCCACATGACCCCCCCAGCTAAATGAGGATGTGGGTGTGGTTGAGGATGACGGCGATGTTATCGATGATCATGACGACAAGATTATGGATCTTTCGCAACAGTTGCCCATACGGAAAAAACCCAACAAAGGGACCAATGAAAAATGCGAAGGGATCAAATCGCTTGGGACATGTTGGTCGACTATTGTAACATACATAACAATGGTAGCACAGTTGAACAAGGCATGTGAGGGATGCTTTTCATTTTGTTGTGTGTGGATGCATGCGGATTCCTTATGAATTTTAATATGTAGTCCAACTTGGTTGAATGTACTTGGATTATGTCATATGTATCATGTTTGATTTACACACCTTATGATATAATGGTATTTGATATACATGCAATAAATGTTATCTATATATGATGACACAGATTTGAATTTGCAATTTTAATTCTTTCATGTTGTAGGCATGCAAGGGTCTTCTTCGCAGCCCGGACAGGATAGTGAGCCTATGCCCCCCTTGTATGACCAGACTTATGGGAACCCATGGATTGCTGAAGGCCATGGTACTGATCCAATTCTTGGGAGGCCGATGCCTCGTAGGAACATTGATTCTCCTTATCCTTCGACGTCCTTCCACGGTGGAGGGCCTGGCATGACTTATCAACAATTCCAGCCGTATGGCATGCCAATGCAGTTGCAACCAACCCCAAGATATATGCAACTGCTCCAATGGGGGTTTCAATCCATGTATTAGCCCGTCCCCACATAGTGCATTCAATAAGCCATCGTCACAAAGTGGGAATGAACATACGGGGGGTAGTGGGTCGTCAAGGAAGTCGGGGCGATGGGATGATGAGGGTGAAGGTTCGGTGTCTAGTCCTAGCAAAAGGACTAAGCTGCAAACTGCAAAGGGGCCTAAAAACCAAATTTGGCAGTGGGAACATGACTTCTCCTTCATTCCGTTCCTTGCTGCCAGGCTAGGCAAGGGAATAAGGCGGATAAGACATTCAAGTCTATGTCATTTAACCAAGCAGCTGCCCATATCAATTCTATTTTTGGCACTTCCTACACAAGCACAAATGTCAGAAATCATATGAAAGGGTTGCACCGGCGCATGACCGATGTGTCAACGTGCCTCCAGATAAGTGGGGCTGGATGGTATCCAAGTAAGCAGATGATAGTGCTGGATGATGAGGTGTATGCACCATGGGCCAAGGTATGATCTTTTACTTTTAAGGGCACATGAAAATATTGATCAGATTTGTGAGTATAAACGGCCTAATTTATATGGCAATTTTCGTGTAGGCTAACCCTAGGTTGAAACAATATGTTAATCAGCCGTTGCCGTGGCTTGATGATTTGTATATCGTTATAATAGATGATGAGGCAAAGGGGATTTTTCGGAGGTCCACATTCCAATCATTTGACCCCCTAGCAGATGTTGTCGATGGGGAAGATTCAATTCAGGCACGGACCCCTCAAGCTGATATCCCCCATGACATCCCACTGGCAGGATCGATGGGGAATGTTCATGCCGGGCCTAGCATTGCTACACCTCCCTCTGTTACGAGGAAGAAAAGTCGTCGTCGGGGTACAAATGAAGTCCATGATAGGATGGATAGGCTTGTGGAGACAGTAGAGAAGGTTGCCACGCCAATTACTACATCCCATGCCCATTGGACCAAAGAGCTAGCCGATACGTTGTAAGCATACACCGAGTATCCATCAACGTTGTTGGATGTAGTGTACGATTATCTTGAAGAAAACGAGCGTGAAGGACGCAAGTTTTTGGCTAAGCCCGATGAGTCCCGAAGGAGAATCTTGAAGCATAAAATTGAGATGATTAAAAGGGCTAGGGAGGAAGGGCTAGGGAGGAATAAGGTGTAGGTGATGATGGAGATGATGAACCATTGGACTTGGATTGATGTTCCCTTTAGAGGGGTGTAGGAGATGGTTAGTTATTGTGGTGGTAGGAAGATGTGGATGGAAGTGAGAAGGAGTGTGGTTGTGTACTGTATCATTAGTGATATGTCTCATTAGTGTTGTATAATTATGGGTACTGAACATAAGAAGGAGTGTTGTTGGTGTTGGTCTTGATAATATGTTGCTCTTGAAGCTTTGTATATGTGGAGTGAGAAGGAGAAGGAGTGAGAAGGAGAATACGTGTAGTGTATAATATGTGGACTGTATAATTATGGTTATCTTAAGAACATGTGCAATGTATCATTAGTGTTGGTGTTGGTCTTGAGAACATGAGAAGGAGGGAGAAGGAGAATATGTGTACTGTATAATTATGTTTATCTTGAAGTTGTGTATGGCATTTCATTGGGTTGAAGGTTGAAATTGAGTCTTTGCAACATCTGAGGGCTATATGTGGTTTCCTGAGCTCTTTGTTGCTCTTTGAGTTTGTTTATGGCAGAATTTTTTTGCTCTTTGTTGCTATTTGAGTCTTTTCAGTATATGAAGAATTTTTGTTGCTCTTTGTTGCTATTTGAGTCTTTCCAGTATATGAAGAATTTTTGTTGCTCTTTGATTCTTTCCAGTATATGCAGTAACTTTGTTGCTCTTTGTTGCTCTTTGATTCTTTCCAGTGTATGTAGACTGATGCATTTGTTGGATGTTGGATGTTTCCAGTTTGACAGGACCCATGCATTTGTTGGATATATTCTGTTGGGGTCACTTTGCTGCTGAACTATGGATATGGGTTTCCTGAGCTCTTTGTTGCTCTTTGAGTTTGTTTATGGCAGAGTTTTTGTTGCTCTTTGTTGCTATTTAAGTCTTTCCAGTATATGAAGAATTTTTGTTGCTCTTTGTTGCTATTTGAGTCTTTCCAGTATATCCTGAGCTCTTTGTTGCTCTTTGATTCTTTCCAGTATATGTAGTAACTTTGTTGCTCCTTGTTGCTCTTTGTTGCTCTTTGATTCTTTCCAGTGTATGCAGACTGATGCATTTGTTGGATGTTGGATGTTCCCAGTTTGACAGGACCCATACATTTGTTGGATGTATTCTGTTGGGGTCACTTTGCTGCTGAACTATGGATATGGGTTTCCTAAGCTCTTTATTGCTCTTTGAGTTTGTTTATGGCAGAATTTTAGTTGATCTTTGTTGCTATTTGAATCTTTCCAGTATATGAAGAATTTTTGTTGCTCTTTGTTTCTATTTGAGTCTTTCCAGTATATCCTGAGCTCTTTGTTGCTATTTGTTGCTCTTTGATTCTTTCCAGTATATGCAGTTACTTTGTTTCTCTTTGTTGCTCTTTGAGTCTTTCCAGTGTATGCTGACTGATGCATTTGTTAGATGTTGGATGTTCCCAGTTTGACAGGACCCATGCCCAATGATGAAGCATATAAAAAGAATCCATTTTATATGTATAATCCCAAATAATTGGAAGGTTGGCTTGATGGTTTATGTATTTCTCTGCTGGGAGTGAATTCCACAGAATTATATACCCATATAATGTGGAAAGGCAAGCTGATATGATTTGGGGTATTTTTGATCCTTGTATACTAAATTTGTTACTCAAAAGATGGGCTTACATATTTCCAGCAGCCAGCAACCTATTTGGGATTTTGAATAATACCAAGTTTCCTGACGGTAATATATATGATCTCAGTGCATTTTTTGTGTTGCTACATCTCAGAGCATCCTTGCTTCATTCCTATCTTCTTTCTTCAAATAAGATCTGCTGCTCGCTCTTGTGATTGAAGTTGAAGCTAAACATCCACAATCTGATCATTGATCTATCAATCTGTGTTAAATGGGCATGAAAAAAATTAACTTCTTCTTAGGCCATGGTCCTATTTAGCTTATCACATTATTTGTTTCATACATTTCATACATGTTCACAGTTTTAGCATAATAAAACAGTGGAATTTTTTGTGCTTGTCCTAGCAATTTGAGTAATACATGTTCCTATGTGACATGCTATGTTTGCCTAGTCTATATTCTGCATCTCCAGTTCAGTGCAAGGTGTATTGATTATTTTGGCATGTATCAGCTTATTTTGGCATGTATGCAGCTTATTTTGGCATGTATCAGTTTCTTGCAGTTTTAGCATAATAAAACATTTCATACATGTTCTGCAATGGATAATTCTTGCATTTTTAGCATACATGACATGCTATGTTTCCTGCAGTTTTAGCATAATAAAACATTTCATACGATTTTTGGCATGTATCCAGTTCAGTTCAAGGCTCATGGATTATTTTGGCATGTTTCAGCTGTAGTTGGCATGTATGCAGCATATTTTGCCTAGTCTATATTCTGCATCTCCAAACACCTTCATACATGTTCACAGTTTTAGCATAATAAAACAGTGGAATTTTTTTATGCTTGTCCTGGCAATTTGAGTAATACATGTTCCTATGTGACATTCTATGTTTGCTTAGTTTATATTCTGCATCTCTCAGGCATACAAGCTGTGTTTCAGTACAAGGTGTATTTTGTGCTACCTAAAAGATGGGCTGAGTGCTATCAGATTATTTTGCCCCTTGGTTTGTGATACATGACATTTCAGTGTTATTTTCTCTATTAGTTTGTGATACATGACATGCTATGTTTGCCCTATACTGTATGGTTGTGACGGGAAGATGCGCAAGTGCACGCCCTCCACTCCCAAGCGTAGGAGTGTCAATGCAATAAAAATAACCGGTGAGTATCGGGTCGGATCACATGGACAAGTCGTTCTATATTCACAAGTTTGATCGATAAAGAAAAATAATAGCGTGTTACAACTATCTCACTACGTGGATGGAAGTGTCGGAAAATGTGTAGTGAAATCAAAATTCTATCCTAAGTGGGTATGGTTAGAGAGCCAAAGAGGATTTAGGATGGCAAGGCGAGAGAGCATGGGTTGTGGGTTCACTAGGATTGGTGTTAATTAAGCTCTAATTCCCCGCATATAACTCAATTGATTATCCGGCTAAGGACACTCAATATGAAAATTTAGCATTCAAAAACACAATAATTAGCAATATGGATGGATGTATCATCGTAGCACTAATCAAATATGAGCATGGTATTTTCTCAAATTGTGCCCTCTCGGGTCTTAACCAATCAAATTGTGCCCTAATAATCATCCAACATTAACATGAAATTGTGCAAGAGGCAATTAGAACTACAATTAACAACCAATCTCAATGAGTCACAACCCACACCAATCACACTACTCAATCATACTAAACAAGATGAAATTTATAAACAAATTCATCACAAGTTCATTACAAAATGAGAAGTGCAAAATACAAAGGGGAAGAGGAAATTTTTCACCCAAGATCTTCCCAAATGAGCTTTCCCTTCCACATTAGCACCTCCACCAAGCATCTCCACCATCCATAGCCTCCAAGCCCTAGCCCAAGCTTCTTGGGGAAGAAGAAGGAACAAAAACCCCCAAGAAATCCTAAAAATCTGTAAAAAAAACCAAACAGCCAAGAGCCCCAAAAAAACAAAACTGTTTCTATTTTTCACTACAGGCAAATTAAAGCCAAAAAAATGGGCTGCGTGTCGGTTCTGGGTCGGATCCGACCCGCAAAACACACCCAGACCCGCCAAAAAATCACAGCCATGCGCGCTCCTGAGCTAAAACGCGGAGCAGGCCGGCAAGCAGGCCGGCCCACGAGCTGCTCTCGTTTTTCGTTTTTTTATTAAATGTGTTGCGGCCCGCTCCAAAGGTGTGTGCTGCTGAGCCCGCGGGAAATAGAAGGCGGGACGGTCAGCGGGCCAGCCCGCAAAAGGGCTTTTTATGTTTATTTTTTTTAAATTTTTCTTTTTACAAAATTCCATAATGGCCTTTCCTCCTCCAATAATTCTCCAAAAATAGCTAAAAATCCCAGAAAATTCTGGAAATTCCCCAAGACTTCCAGGGGTACCTGAAAAATAGGAGAAGTAAAAATTAGTTTATAAAACACACATTTTATGTATAAAAAGAGATTAGGCGTTAATAATCGAAGATATCACGAAAACACACGTATCAACGCCAAATTAAACATGATATACACATAAAATGCCCAGAAATAGGGGGAAAATATGCAATTTATATCTCGAATCACACCCCCAACTAGATTTTTGCTAGTCTCTAGCAAAATATGCGAAAAATTCGGATTAAATTGAAAACATGCACCAAACTCATAATATTCTCATGGCATACCCCAAATGATATTTCCAAATGATTTCAAAGCCAATGTAACCAATGTATGAAAGTAAATAACAAATGACACTCCACTCAATCCAATTCAAAGAAAAGTAAGAAAATAAGCACCGTATCACATTCTTTGGGATATATGACAAATGGGAAAGTTTCTACCTTTCATGGAAATGGCCAAAACAAAAGAAATTCCTCTCTAAGTGGTGGGAGATGAAATTGCATCATTCATGTTGGTTATTCTTTCATTATTCATTCATTTTTTCTTTTTCTTTTCTTTTTCCTTCTTTTTTTGTTTTTTTGTTTTTGATGTTTATGTTTTGCATTCACGCGATAACGCCATGAAATACAAACACGACCACATTTGCATACACGCGATGACGCTATATATGCAAAGGGATGGAATGATCCCCTAAATCTCATTTTTGGCGTCCTCCCCAATGTTTCGTGGGGCACCGGCTACTCAATTTGATTAGAAAGAAACATTCACTTTTATTAGCTCTCTTTCTCATTCTCAACATGAATTATCAACTCAACCACCCACCTCTAAGAATGAAACAAAACATACACAATTGGCCAAACCCAATCCAACCAAAAACTATACCATTATCCCAACATGAAATCGCTTACACCAAACTTTTCCCAAATTGTTTCAAAGAGAGCATCACGACATATGAAATAGTCTCATACATGGCATACTAGCATTTGAATCCAAATTGGAAAAGAAATTAAAACACGCCAATCAAATATCCATGAGTTTGATGCCAAATTAATAATCCGAAAAAATTGCATAGCATTAAGCATGTAGGGACTAAACACAAAGCAAGCGGCGTATGGACAAGGAGGCCAAATATGATATGCAATAAAGTTCATTGGATGAGAACAAGATGGAGGTATCTCAAAAAAAATTTTTACGCTAACATCAAAATCCTAGCCATCTAAAGATTCTAACACTCTCCCCCCAACTTAAAATAAACATTGTCCTCAATGTTGGGAGAGTATTAGATTTCGACAAAAGATCCTAGAAAAGAAAAGAAAAGCACACGAAAGCATTAAAATAAAACATTTATTTATTTACACTATTGGAAAGAACACACCGTGGCAAAAGGCGGATCCAAAATGTGTAACGGTGGTGGCAACTGCTCGATCATATCCTTTTGCTCCTCCACTAGCTGCTTTGGAGCTAGGCCTCCATCGGCCTCCTTGGATTCCAGCAATGCAACTCCAAGCATCTCCTTTGGATAATATGGATCATGTGGGAGACGAGCTGTATCAATCCAAGCCATGTCCTCATGCCATGCAAAAGCATTCCGAAACGGGTCGTCAAAACAAATAAAAGAATTTAAATACAATGGACGACAATCTGAAACAAATGTATATGGAAGTCAAAATTTGGTTTCAGAAATGCAAGGAATGAGATGGTGGAAACTTCCCTGAATAATGGCGCGAGTTGTGGCATGATACACTGCCTCAGGGGGAGGGGAAAGCGGCTGCAGAAGGGAATCTGGAGGAGACAACGGCTCAGGCTCAACGTAAACCATCTCGCAATCATCCTCGATATCAGAAAGTGTAGGCTCCGCATACCTCCCCAGACTATGAAGTGTATCATGAAAATCTCCATGAATGATGATCTGATGCGTATCCTATGGTGAAGGGTATATGACCTGCTTCACTGAAGTAGGAGGAAAGTCTGGCTCGGGCTCCGTCATGGTCTGTAAGCTCACTCCCTCGCCAAAATCATCCTCATCCTGGTCAAAGAAAAATCTCTCAGCATTCCGTCCCATGCACTCATACACCTCAGAATGGGCAGATGTAGTAGGTTGGAAACATAACTCAGGCTCTCCAATATCATCCATATCACTCGTGCCTTCACATACATCCATCACAACATCACCGCCAACATAAAAATGCATCGTGTCCTCAACATGGTCGACACGCACTCCATCATCCATCTCCTCCGGCTCATCCAAATGTATATGCTCAAACTCCTCTACTTGGCCCCAATGCACCCTCTTCACAGGTTTCTCTTGGTATTCCATAGGGTCGTAATGGAATGAGCCCTCACCTGGCTCCTCAGGCTGGTCCTGGACCTGCTAGACTGTCTCCTCATACTCTGCAAGGTCCCTCAGGTAACACCATGAATCATCGGTCGAATAATCAAAGAACTCTCCACCGTAACTCAACTGCACAAAATCCCGCCCAGATGGCGATAATCCTGTGTAGAAGATCTGCAGAAGATGATCCACATGAAAGCTCTGCTGTGGGCACGCAAGCGCCAAATCAGTGAACCTCCGCCAAGCCTGATGGAAGGCCTCCCATTCAGCTTGGCTAAAGCTATCTATATGCTGCTCCATGGCTTACCGCCCCTGTACATGCTCTAAAAAAGTAGGCAAAAATACTCGGAGAAATTCAGCCTGAAATGACAACCAAGTAAAATGTGAGTCGAGAGACAATGAATAAAACCACAATCTAGCATCATGTTGCAAAGTAGAGAGAAAAAATCTAAAGTATATGCAATCATCAAAAATCTTCCCACCAAGATATGAATTCATCCATTCTTCAAACTTTTTAATATGTAAATGAGGGTTCTCCCACTCCGAGCCATGAAAGTATGGCAGAAGTGGGATATCCTCCAAATCAACGTCGGAAAAATCTGAAGATGATGTCATTTTGGTGTTTAAAAAAATTTCTCAATAAAATGAAAATAAACAACCAAACGACTCAATAAGTGGAAAATAAATAAACGGAAAGACACACACTAAGAGATAGAAGTATCACACTAAAAGTTTCGAAATCAATCAAAAAATGCTAATAATAGAAACGGTTGTCCCTGGCAACGGCGCCAATTAGTTGTGACGGGAAGATGCGCAAGTGCACGCCCTCCACTCTCAAGCGTAGGAGTGTCAATGCAATAAAAATAACCGGTGAGTATCGGGTCGGATCACAGGGACAAGTCGTTCTATATTCACAAGTTTGATCGATAAAGAAAAATAATAGCGTGTTACAACTATCTCACTACGTGGATGGAAGTGTCGGAAAATGTGTAGTGAAATCAAAATTCTATCCTAAGTGGGTAGGGTTAGAGAGCCAAAGAGGATTTAGGATGGCAAGGCGAGAGAGCATGGGTTGTGGGTTCACTAGGATTGATGTTAATTAAGCTCTAATTCCCCGCATATAACTCAATTGATTATCCGTCTAAGGACACTCAATATGAAAATTTAGCGTTCAAGAACACAATAATTAGAAATATGGATGGATGTATCATCGTAGCACTAATCAAATATGAGCATGGTATTTTCTCAAATTGTGCCCTCTCGGGTCTTAACCAATCAAATTGTGCCCTAATAATCATCCAACATTAACATGAAATTGTGCAAGAGGCAATTAGAACTACAATTAACAACCAATCTCAATGAGTCACAACCCACACCAATCACACTACTCAATCATACTAAACAAGATGAAATTTATAAACAAATTCATCACAAGTTCATTACAAAATGAGAAGTGCAAAATACAAAGGGGAAGAGGAAATTTTTCACCCAAGATCTCCCCTAATGAGCTTTCCCTTCCACATTAGCACCTCCACCAAGCTTCTCCACCATCCATAGCCTCCAAGCCCTAGCCCAAGCTTCTTGGGGAAGAAGAAGGAGCAAAAACCCCCAAGAAACCCTAAAAATCTGTAAAAAAACCAAACGGCCGTGAGCCCAAAAAAAAACAAAACTGTTTCTATTTTTCACTACAGGCGAATTAAAGCCAAAAGAATGGGCTGCGGGTCAGATCTGGGTCGGATGTGACCCGCAAAACGCACCTAGACCCGCCAAAAAATCACAGCCGCACGCGCTCCTGAGCTAAAACGCCGAGCGGGCCGGCCAGCAGGCCGGCCCGCAAGCTGCTCTCGTTTTTCGTTTTTTTATTAAATGTGTTGCGGCCCGCTCCAAAGGAGTGGGCCACTGAGCCCGCGGGAAATAGAAGGCGGGCCGGCTAGCGGGCCGGCCCACAAAAGGGCTTTTTGTGTTTATTTTTTTAAAAAATTTTCTTTTTACAAAATTCCAGAATGGCCTTTCTTGCTCCAATAATTCTCCAAAAATAGCTAAAAATCCCAAAAAAATTCCAGAAAATTCTGGAAAATCCCCAAGACTTTCAGTGGTACCTGAAAAATAAGAGAAGTAAAAATTAGTTTATAAAACACACATTTTATGTATAAAAAGAGATTAGGCGTTAATAATCCAAGATATCACGAAAACAGACGTATCAACGCCAAATTAAACATGATATTCACATAAAATGCCCAGAAATAGGGGAGAAAATATGCAATTTATATCCCGAATCACTGTATACATGTTCCCAGAATTTCCCTTGCTTGCATACTCTGATGACATCTGCATGCCGTTTTTTTTCGTTACCTTTTACTGTATATGGTTTTCTTTGAGTAGGTCATAGCCCAATAATGAAAAAATTTAATTGAGGTCATGGTTCCTTTATATTACCCATTCCATGGATGGCTGGCTTGAGGGCTCATCTAATCCACCTCAAAGTTGCATGATTTCCTATTGCTGCAACACTTACTTTGATACTTATTGCTTTAGGAATTCAATTCCAGTCTAGTCCACTGTGTATCTGTGATACATAATGCATTGCAGATTATTTTGATTCTCTCATTTGTTACTACTTGCTTTCTGGGATGCATTCTTCCATTATTGATACTGTGAATACTTCAATTTTGGAAACACATTGGAAAAAATCCGAAATTTTTTCCTGCCATTCTATATTTGCAATTTCATGCTTAGCTCTGTCATTCACGAATGTTGGCTTCCTTTTTATCTGAATTGTGTGACTTGTGTTCCATTGCGACACTATTTTATATCATGTTAACTTGGGTAGGAAATGAGGGAGCAACTGCCAGCAACCACGGTTTGAAAATGATATATCATCTTTTTCTGAGGGCTTTTTATTGACCAAAATGCTTTGTTTATTGTACTATTGGGTTTTTGAGTTTTCTATGCTACGGTGTTTGCTTTTTTTGTGACTGCTTATTTTTGCTAGCTGGTGTCGCCATCCGGGTTTTGATTTCTCTACGTAGGTACGCATTTTAAACCAAGTTTTCTCCATTTACATATCTTTTCTTTCAATATAATTATTCTTTAATTGTGTTTATTTGTTTGGTTGTATAGGTATATATGAGTTACGGATCGAGCGGTTCTAGTTGGTCCCGACCACGGGATCCGCCACATGATGAGTTGGAGTCAGATGATACTGATTGCAGGCGTTGCCACTGTGGTCAGCTTGTGCCCAGGCGGACTTCATGGACAAGGAGCAACCCAGGCAGACGATTCTAGAGTTGTACTTCTACAGTGAACAGATGCAAGTTGTTCGACTGGAAGGACCCGCCGCACAGTGAGTGGTCCACTTATGTTATCCATCATTTAATGGATGCTGCTAAAAGAGGGCCTAGAGCAGAAAGAGCTTCGAGCTCACTTTCTGAGAGTAGGTTGGTTGAGCTAGTTGGGCGGGTGGAGACGGGGGTAGGCCATTTTGAGAGAAACAAGGATAAACTGGATACCATCTTATCCGTTCTTGTATCAATTAAGTTTGTTTTGGGGTCTCTTTGTGTGGTACTTGTTATTATGTTACTCATGTTGTACAACAAGTTCGATTGATGTAGGTTGCGGACTTTTTTGTAAAATTACTACGGTTTTTTTTGAAGGCCTGGTATATTTGGATATTTATAATGTATTTATTTCAGTTTGGTTTCTGTTATATCTATCTGCTCTATGTTGCAAGCTGGATCGTGCTTTCAATTTCTATATATCAGTGGCATGACGTTATATCAGTGTTAATTTTTTTATATAAAATTTCAATTTTTTTATACCATTTGAAATTTCAATTTATTGTACGTAGTCTTGCTTTTGTCTATCAAGTAAAAAGTTCCTTGGAGTATTTCCTCGGATTATATCATTTGAAATTTCAATAAATTGTACGTAGTCAATTTTTTTCAAATACATTTCATTCCGGTATTTCCTCGGAGTATTGCTGTATTGGGTTTTTGCATTGGAACTGCTAGTGTCAAAAAATACCCCAAAATGATCTCATTTTATTTAGGAGGTTAACCTTACCTAGGTTCACAACACCCTACATTCCAACTTTCCACCTCCTACTTTCTTTAACCAAAAGAACACACTACACGGAGTGTGACCTACCTCAACTTTCCAACTCCACAATCCAGCCCACTTTCCTACAAAAGAACACACTACACATCAATTTCTCTCTCATCAGATTCCACACTCCCTCAACTTTCCCATTTATATTTTCCTACAAAAGAACATGCCCTTAGGGTATCTCATCTTGGGAATTAGCATCACATGAATGATGGCCCGAAATGTGCAACTTCTATCTTTAATGATCGTTGGTCATCATCATCTAGCCATCATAAGACTGCAAAAGCTATTGTCGATGAGAAATATGTCAACATTATCATTAGTAAGGAGTACAGTTTTGGGATGGGCCATATTGATTGGATAGTCATGAGAAAATTTGACGTATCACTTGAAACTCATGGAACATATATAGAATTTCTTGAATGTAAAACATTTGAGGTAATGAAAGGATGGAAGATGACATGGTCGTGAGAGTTTAATAAGCTTGCTATAGAGGTGACACACCAAATATTATTGAGGACTATGATCTGTTGTATATGTTGAATTCCATTGTTAATACGTGTGATCATGGTTTTGTTTTATATACTACATGTATAGCAGACCTCGTTGGTAGGAATCTCCTACTTTTTCGGAATATAAAGACATTGTTAGGTATATTTTACACCCATTTTCACACCCCCTTTTCCCATATTTTTCCTGCTTTATTTTACGCCGTCGCCTTTTTTACCACTTTATATTATCTTTTACCACTTTTACACCACGGGTTTGTTTCTGTTTGTGTTATAGGTGAGCGATCCTAAAACGATGCATTCTAGGCAATATTGAGGTCTAAGGAGGGAAGCCAAGGAGAGAGAGTGACATGGTTGAGCTCAGAGGAAAGAAGAAGGATACTGAGATATGAAACGACCGTGCGTGCATTTGCACGACCGTGTCAGTGCACCAGCTGCAAGGAGGAGCTGCAGAAGATTAGCATGGCCATGCGACACAACCGTGCCATAATTATTCCAGTACGATGGCAAATTACACGGACGCCTTGCACGACCGGGCTAAATTGGGAGCGCTGGGCACCAGATGCGCAGAGGCTGGATGACACGGCCGTGTCGATCGATGGCGGTGCAAGCTTAACCTAGGTCTTTGGCCTTGACACGGCCGTGCCGCTTTTCGACACGAACATGTCGCTTTTCCGCACGATCGTGCGCAAGGTTTTCAATTTAAGGAAAAGCTTGTAACGAACTCATTAAGCTTTTTATTATCTAAAAACTCTTGTTTGTGCATTTTGAGCAGATTTTCTGGGCTTCTCTTAGTGTAATCTGATGTGTTGGATTGTAAGAATCTTAATCCTTGTTCTTATTAGTTAATTGCCTTTAATATTTTATTGCATTGTGGTTGCATTTTATTGATTGTCCTTTTTCTTTCTTATTATCTATTTGCTAATCATGAGCTACATTGTGTTAATTTTATCTAGCATTATTATGATTAATGAGGAGATCCCATAAGCTAGGGCCATGTAGAGCCCTATTGTAGGGGTTGATCATGATGGATCACCCAAAATATCGGCCCAATTAAGATTTTAGTCAGGAATAGGATTGGATGATGAGTCGAATTCAACCCTTCCCGTTACAGTGCTATACAATCCTAATCACCAACTAACCATTACTATAACAATCCAGCACACTCACTAGAACCACATATATCGTAGCTGTTGGGAGATGTGTATGCCATCGAGGCAATTTATCTATGTGTATGTGTACAAACATCTTTTTCGAAATAACAGTAAGCTATTTAGTAAGAATTTACCTAAGTTAATAGTAATGTAGTCGACATTAAAACTTAGGTAAAGTCCTGAGACCTGATGCAAGGTCAAACAAGTAACGAAATGAGGATCTCAATCATGGAGAATTGTTTGACTGTTTGTAGCATAAGTCTAAAACCGTTTGTGGTCGTAGATGTTTCTAGAAAAGGATATCGATACATCGGATAGATCATTGTGTCTTTGTCTTCACCATGGAGTGGTGACGATGATCTCATGGTCGTTCGACTTGGCAAAGTCGGAGACGAGACACAGGTGATCATTAGAGAATGAGTTCACTGAACGACCTAACAAGAGTTATCATATGGTTAACATTAACTAATCTGTCAGTGATAACTCTCATTGATGATAGGCAAGTTGATCCTTATACTTGAGGTTATTGTACGAACCTGTACGTGAAAAGTGTCACTTCGATATCTGACCTAGTTTTGAGGCAAGTCCTGTCGAAAGGTTTTTGGTTGGCTGACACTTGAAGCGTGCGAGGAGAGTAATGACCAATAGAGGATTCATCTCTCCTGTTAATGGGGAGCTAGTGTCGCATGTGTTAATTCGGTCTTTAGTAAAAACTCTGGCTAGAGTATGTTGGAAGAAGTCCAACATTATTTGACTAAAGATCAATGGAGACTAACTGATTTCGAGGGGGTTGATAGTTAACCATAAATTAGGCTTGACTAAGCGGCATATTTATGATGAAGAGACTTAAACTACGGTATTCATCACAGACACAGTCAGAGTGATCCCGACAACACTTTAGTCAATGGGTCAATCACGTAATTATGATGCCGAAACAGGGACGACACCTGTTGCTCGTGGTCACTTTCGTCTAGGGGTTTCAAGCCCCAACCTGTAGTAGGGTCAGGCTGTAGGGTCTCACACCGAGTAGGATTTGCATCTTAGTAATAGGAAGAATAAAGGATAAGTGCACTCGGTTGCACATGAATAATTATTGTCATAAAGGGTTTGTGACAATAAAGTCTAAAATAATACATCGGATGTATGTGAATTAATTATGTCGCAAAAGGTTTGCGATATAGCGTAAAATATATTAATGATGTGGGATTATTGCATATGATGCAAATAAATTAAAAATGTCGCAAAAGGTTTGCAAACATATTTTTGATCACATATGATGTGGTACGCACAAACGCATAGAAAGGATCCATTCGACAAAGCAGGGGTACATGAATGTCTCGAATTGGCTGCACAAGCTTACGTCTGGTGCAACCCATTAGGAAATGGGGTCCCGCTCAGCTAGGGTTTACCTAGTCCAAAAACGGCTGGAAATTTCTAGATTCGGTTTTTTGGAAGGGGATCAACATTGACGATGCATTTGAGAGGTCAAACGACCTCAGAATTGCACAAATTTTATTTCTATGCATTCATAATGTAAATCCCTTCGAAACGACATGTTGTATGCCTTCGGGGGCTCACTAGTGAGGGAGAAACAATTGCTCAAAGAAAGAATGAATCTGTACTCAAATCTGTCTAGATTCAACTTTCTGCAGTTTTTGGGACAACTTTGAGACACAATTTGAGGGATCAAACGACGTTGGAATTGAGCCTCGTTTGTTTCTATGCATTCTCCGTTCAGTTATCTTCGATTTGATATATGAAATCACTTACGAAGCTCAACGGTGAGGGAGGAATTATTCGCTAAAGTTTGGCCTTCGTGAAAGGCAAACTTGAAATTGTTTTTCCTTTATTAACTTTAGTCCCACATTGCTCATGAGACAAGGAAGGGGGGTCAGCTCCCTAAATAAATAGGGGCTAACCCCCTTGAAAACCTACACCAAGTCTTGACCGACCCCCGGATACATGCCCCGGGGGTGTCATGTAGCTTTACCGCTAGTGCACGGTTAAGTGGCAAAGGGATACCGAATCACAGGGAGGACGAATGACGATACTCTACTTCAATTACTAAGCAAATGGGTGGAAAATCGTTTGAGAATGGATGGTGTCACAATCGATCGAATATCAATGCAAATTCAATGCAATAAAGATGTCTATGGCTAAGGAATCCCCACTATGGATTTTCAAGTCAACAACGTGAGTTATGAATTACCATGCAATCAAACTTGATTTAAGGTGAACTTGCCGCAACTAATTGGAGAACCAATGCATACTGTCGTGCTACGCAAGTCAATAGCAATCTAAACTAGAGCCGCGCTATCCCGCAAGCCTAGTCCAGACCACTAGCATTAAGATCGGCAATAATGTCCAATCCCAACTCAAGCTCGCTGTTGCGCAACTTGAGTTCGGATCTAGATCGTGATAATTCTTATTCATTCACCATCGTGCAACGAATATGACTATAGGAGAACAATAAAAATGCTAGCTTTGGTCGCTGTCGCGCACCAAATCTAAGAAATTTCGGTTGTAATCCTAAATTGAATATCTAGGGCTTTCCTTGGATCAAGATCCTCTGTCAAGCTCACGAGATCCAAGAGAAATCCCTATCTAGCCGCGGTAGATCAATCAATATCTAACCTTTCTAACAAGCCTAATATCATAGCAATTCAATAGATCTCACAAATCAAACATTAGATCCATATGGTTCATCCCTTTGCCCTTGAGCAAAGGAACTACTCACAAATCATATTAGAAATCGATAGGAAAGAAAGATCAACAATGAAATTCATCATGCAATCAAGATTCAATAAGAGAAATAGCATAAAAATCAAAACTTGCAAGAGATCAAGACAAACCAATGCTGCCACGAAGCTTTAAATAGAAAATTAAGATCAAATCTTCAATCTCTCACCAATACAAAAGCTTAACTAGAACTAAAAACTCAAAAGAAATTATTCTAAGAAGTCTATCTAGTCTCCCCTGGGGCTGGAGACAAAACTGGGCTTAATTACATGCCCAAAAGAACCAAAAAATACCGACCAAACTGCCCATGCGCCGTCAGAACCCCTAGTTTTCCCGACTGGCTGTCTGTGCTACTCGGCCGAGTCAGAATCTCACTCGGTCGAGTGAGAATATCACTCGGCCGAGTGAGAAATCTACTCGGTTGAGTGAGATAGTCTGCATATCGTTCCAAAAATAGATAAGTCGCCTTGGATTTCTTCAAAATCTTTGTCTCCACTAGGGCTAGTGGAGTTCTTACTCGTCCGAGTGGAAGTCACCACACGGCCGAGTAAATACGGCACTTGGGCTGGCAGATGTCGTCGTATCATCTTTACTTGGCCGAGTAAGCTGCTTCACTCGGGCGAGTAAGTTGCCTCACTCGGCCAAGTGGCCTGTTTCAGAACTCCTTTCTTCTCCTCCTCGCTTCCTCGTCGATTCTTTCAACATCCTTCTTCGTCCACTCATCCTCCAGTGCCGTTAGCTCTCTGATATGAACATGGACGATGCTCCGGCACGCGTGCAAGTCCTCTAGGCTCCAAATCGCTTCCGATTGCTTCATATCTCCTGAAATCAGACGAAAACAAGAAATCGTGATAAGTGTCAAAACAATGTCAAATAATCGTGAAAATCACGATATGAGCAATCGAAATGGCATGCGAATATGCAGAAATAAAGTGTAAAATATGATCCTATCAAATTCCACCAAGCTTACCTTTTACTCATCCTCGAGGAAGATGAGCAAATAGACGAACTTGGCGAATAAAAATAAAGAAAAATGAATGAAAGGAAGAGAAGGTGAAGAGGCGAAGATGCTAGATCGTTCTCTCAGAACTCGGAGTTGCATACTCAAATAGCATGAACAATGATTAATAACATGCTAAAGCCTTTCACTTCGATATCATTTCATACAGGTGCTTTTGATAGAAAAACTAAGAACATCGAAAATCATATGAAACATGAAATTATTTTAGAATCAACATCGTCTAAGGCATATAAAACAGTATACATAATCGTAGATCATACACTTTTCAATTGATCGCTTTCTACTTGGAGTATAAGAGATATCACACATTTCAAGGAAATAAGAATAGAAAAAGATGGTTTTCATGAATTTCATGCCAATTTTCAATTCATAAATGTCGTTATACTCTAAGTAATCTCCCTAAGTATTAAAAATTACCTAGCTTAGGTTGTTATACGCATATAGATAGTCACTCTCTCATACGTCATTGGATCCCCTCCCCCAAGCTTATCTATAAGCGTGGCTGCATCAAATATAAAAATACGACTTTTCCCATATTTATGTAGCTCCAAATGAATAAGAGGAAGATGAGGAAGAGAGGAGAAAGAAGGGATTGTGTATATACAATGGAACTACCTTTTTGTTTCTCTTTTCTCTCTTTTCTCTCTTTTTTTTCTTTTGCTTTTTTCTTTTGTTTTTTTATATATACACAAGAACAATCCCAAATAAGAGAGAGAGAGAGAGAGAGAGAGAGAGAGAGAGATATATATATATATATATATATATATATATATATATATATATATATATATATATATATGCAAAAAATGTACCTAAGAACGTGCGCAGGTAGAATTACCTGCGCACGCCCCCTCTGTTCGGTGTTTGTAAGTATTTTTTTTTGAATTTTTTTTTTGCAGTAGCTAGATATACTTGTTATGAAGCTCCCCACAAAATTTCAGGTCAATCCGACACCGTTTGAGCCTCCGTTCATCGATTTCAAAAACGTTGCGCAAAACTGTCCAGATTCTGGACAGTTTTGCGCAACGTTTTTGAAATCGATGAACGGAGGCTCAAACGGTGTCGGATTGACCTGAAATTTTGTGGGGAGCTTCATAACAAGTATATCTAGCTACTGCAAAAAAAAATTTCAAAAAAAAATACTTAGAAACCCCGAACAGAGGGGGCGTGCGCAGGTAATTCTACCTGCGCACGTTCTCAGGCACATTTGCCCCTATATATATATATATATATATATATATATATATATATATATATCTATTATATAAAGAGGGATGTTATCAAGAGAAATTGGATAAGAGAATTTGTAATGAGAAATTGGATAATAGAATTTGGATATCTATTATATAATAGAGGGATGTTATCAAGAGAAATTAGAGAAGAAAATTTGGACATGAGCAATTGGATAAGAGAATTTGGATATCTATCTATTATATAAAAGAGGGATGTTATCAAGAGAAATTGGATAAGAGAATTTGGACATGAGAAATTGGATAAGAGTAAATATAAGAGATGAGATTTTGAGGATAAAAGAGGAGGTGGAAATTTTGCATATACAACCATGGTTTTTGCATTTTTGCCCCTGGACTCTCCCCACACACCCACCCAAACTTTTTATTCTCCCCCCCTTCTGACCATTTTTTTCCAGTCCTATGAAGATTTTGAATCTTATCTTACTAGGACAAAGCTTTGTCCTACGTAGCAAGGTTGTCCTAGGTGGCAATGACAATTTTGGGGGGCTTAAATTTTGGGAGAAACTTAAATTTGGTGGAAAACTTAAAATGTGGGAAAACTTGAAATTTGGGAGAACTTGAAATATGTGGGGGAAAAAACTCAGCCATTAAATAAACCGTGCCCTATGGGCACGGGTAATGACTAGTGTGTGTGTGTGTGTGTGTGTCTATATATATATACTAGTCATAACCCATGCTCGCGGGCACGGTTCAATTAATATTTTCCCCCGCGAAATCTGTGTTCCCCAAAAAATTATTTACACAATCAAAATTTAAAAGAACAATAAATTAGTATAAAAATATTTGGTGACACATGCACTTTCGGCGTGGGTGCCTTCGGCGCAGAACAACAAATACAGAGCGGGCGCCTTCGGCACGGGCGCCTTCGACGCGAAACAACACGCGAGCGCCTTCGATGTAGAACAAAAAATTCGATGCGGGCGCATTCGACGCGGAATAACATATTCGGCGCAGCCGCCTTCAACGCGGAATAACGCGCGAGCACATTTGGTGCAGAACAATAAATTCGACGCGGGTGCCTTTGGCAAGGAACAACCAATTAGCGTAATAAAATTTAGTGGGCGCCTTCAGTGCGGAACAACCAATTCGGCGCTGGCGCCTTCGGCACAGAACAACCAATTAGTAAGGTTCATTTAAAATCCTACTCTATTGAAGATGTTCAAAATGAAAAGGGAGAGACCCCTCCATGTGCTGAGGCAATCAGGCAGGTGTGAACACAGAAGCCTTTGAAGACATTCCCAA
Source organism: Scilla litardierei (assembly GCA_030789695.1). Taxonomy (NCBI): domain Eukaryota; kingdom Viridiplantae; phylum Streptophyta; class Magnoliopsida; order Asparagales; family Asparagaceae; genus Scilla; species Scilla litardierei. The sequence goes on from CM061141.1 coordinate 161,411,701, forward strand.
AGACTTCCCTGATTTATGGAATTGAATTCTCTTATTGCAACCCTTCTCATTTGTTATTATGCAGTTCCTTTGATTAAATTCGGTAAGTCAAATAAAATTTATAAAATGAATTGCGACTTTATAAACTAAGTTTATTGATTGAATAAGGGAAGAAACTTAGCAACTGAGTTTATTGATTGAATTCCATTTTTTCAGCAAGCTTTCTGTTCTTATTAATCAGAAACTTAGTAATAAACTTCTCGTGATATTAATAGGCACCACTTCTATTAAACAGGTGCTAACCAATAAACTTCCCGTCATATTAACATCCCTAACAAAGATTTCCCGTCATAGCTTTCTGGGTTTTCAGAAAGCTTTCTGCGTCATTTTAACAGGCACATGCACCTTGAAGATGTTAAAAAATCAAAGTGCAGTGAAATCATAGTTCACAGATGCTCAAAGAAATCAATGAAATCACAGAAGCACATAAGCAATGAAATCAATGAAATCACAGTTCACACTTCACAGAAGCAAACTGAACAAAAGCATCCTTCATCTCTTTCCCAACCAAGTCATTCTTCCACACAGAAGCAAGCTGGTAATAGATCTACTGCAAGCAGTACCCCCGCCCTTCAGCACTAAAGACCAAACTCCATGCAAGTCAAGAAAAATGCTCAGGCATTGCAAGGTGCATTTGGATACCTCAGAGTTACCTAGCTTTCAATGGATGAGATATACGAATAGAGATCTTAGTAGTTAACAGGTGCAACATGAATAGAAAATCTCCCTTGTTGAATCTCCACCCAAATTTCCTTATCAAATATCATGCTTTCTTAACTGGAAATTCAAATGAACAATGGAGAATTCAATAAATCACTTAGAAATTGGAACACCTCTGTTGAATAGGGCCACATCAATTCTCCATTGGACATCACACCATCAGGCTAATAAGTAAATCAATTAGAAACCGATGTTTATGACTCCATAACCTGCTCAAGATGATTGTTTATGATCAGATTTTCGAATCTCATAATGGACACATTCTAGCCAACAATGCTAATCATCATCATTAATCACTTGACTGCCATTTACCCTGTTAACATCATGGACAATAAAACACTCAGATTGAACCTTATTTACTGCCTACAATTGTAAAATATGAAGCATTCAGGACCTGAATTTTCACTTTATATGGTTATCTAAAACTCAAAGCACCTTGATAGTTGCTACTTTATCTCGAAATATATCGACTGTTAGAACTTAGACGTGTCTTTCATGTCCTTCTAAATCTTATAATACAGTTCCAGCCTTGCAGCATGCCATGTTCAGGGAGTTGGGAGGGTTTGAGAATTCTCCGCTGGATATCCGATCAAACACCCATTTGTTGGCAGCCTCAGTGTAATGCACCCCATCCAAAATGATCTGCTTCTCTGGATTCAAACACAACTTTCCGATCAGTGCCTCAATCCCGTTAACATTACACGTATCTCCAGACCTAACATCAAAATTGAAGTTGAATGAAACATCACCGTAGCCACATCAGGCCACAAGCGGCTGCTCAAAACCTGTATTATTTCATTGCAAGATATCAGTAATATGATCAGTTCAAAAGATTGCGGCCATAAGGATCTTATCGTAATGTGGCTAAACAAATAGAATTAGACGACAAAAAACTCACACATGAAATGAACCAAACAAATGTTCAAGGAAACTGCCTTTGCTTCAAAGAAGAAATGAAATTTGGTTATTGATCTTAGGGAGCCATAGTTTCGTAGATGTTCTGTAGTTCCTGAATATTTGTGAGAATACATTGTGAGATATCTCAGATGTTACGCAGATCCCTAGCCTAGCAAAAATATTGAAGATGTTCCATAGCCTGTGAACATTGTGAGATATCTCATAATGTATTCTCATAATCGTATTATTGCAAAGAACACAAAATTATTAAAGATGTTCCGCATGCATAAATAACAAAGTAGATATTCATATAAAGTAGATTGTATTACAGATATTCATAAAGATAAGCTCAAAAGAGCTTCAGATGAGGGCTAAATAACAAAGAGAAGCAATTAAAGAACCCAATCCTAGTATCAACATTCAGTTCAAAACTGAGTTAAGAATGTGTTGCTCAAATGCCATAACAAAACTGAGTTCAAAATAACATAACTCCCATTCTCAACTCTCATTTCATAACAAAACTGAGTTTAAAATATGTTGCTCAAATGCACATTCAGTTTTGTCAAAAAAAAACTCTAATGCATATCGTGTCAAAATATGTTGCTCAAATGAAAATTATTTGGTTAATCAGCTTGATACAAAAATTATTTGGTTACTCATCTTGATACAAAATCTTGTGTATCAACACCCAGAACAACAATTTTTGCATATCCAGCTTTCGCAATTCATGGAAAAATATTATACTCAGCTTGATACTCAGTTTGAAAAAAAACTGAAGTCTCATTTTTGTTTACTGATACTCAGCTTGATATTCAGATTGATACTCAGCTTGATAAACTCAGCTTGATATTCATGGAAATTTTTTGGTTACTCAACCAGGAAAACACAAACTGATTTCTCAATACATGGAAAATATTATACTCAGCTTGATACAAAATTTCTCGATTGATAGGATATGCATATCAGAGATCTAATTTTTGCATATCCAGCTTGATACAACAACCAGAACAACAACATGAATGAGCTTCCCTCCAATGGTGAGAGCAAAACAACAAAAAATATATTTGGTTGCTGAAAACTTTTTGAGCTTGAGTTTTTGAACAACAAAATTAGATGGACAGGATATGCATATTTTGAGCAAAGCTTGAGTTGGTTTGAGCAAAGCTTGAGCATATCCTGGATATTTTGAGCAAAACTGGAATTATTTGGTTTCAACAGCATAATTTTTGAATGTTGCTCAAAATATGAAATGAGAGTTCAGTTTTATTATTCTCCAAGAACTCCCATTCTCCAAGTAATATGACATGAGAGTTCACTTTTTTTAGTAACCAAATAATTCCAATTTCATATTTTGATCAAAAAATTGGAATTTCATTTTTAGTGAGCAAAATAATTCCAATTCCAATTGAGCAAATAATTGAAATGAGAGCAAAAAATTGAAATGAGAGTGAGCAAAATAATTCCAATTCCAAACTCATATTCACACACTGTCCAACTGTGAGCAAAAATAATCCATATCCTATCCAAATGTGAGCAAAAAAATTGATTGAACTGGAAAAACCAACTGTGAGCAAAAAATTCAACTGTGAGGAAAACTCAAAAAAACTGAATTCTCATTTCATTTCAAAATTCAATGTTATGGTTACTCAGCCTAAATATAATATTTTCCATTAACTAAGAGTTCAGGCTGGGAGTTCAAAAAATAACTGAATGTTGCTCAAAATATGAAATATCCTGTAAAATATTTTGTTATGAAACATATTTCCTGTTCAGAATATGAAATATCCAGTTCAAAAAAAAATTAGAGTTCAGAATTCTTCAAATTAGAGTTCAGTTTTTGACAGGATATTTCAAATGTTTGGAACTGGACTCTAATTTCATATACAATATCCTGTCAAAATATTAGAGTTCAGAATTTTTTGAGAGTTATATGGATAGTCCTGGATATGAAATATGGATATGAAATGAGAGTTCACTGGATGTTATATGGATATTTCCTAAACTCTCATGCTTACTGTCAATTTTAGGAATTTTGAGTTCACTATTAGAGTTCCCTATCAAATATCCAGAATTCACTATTTTAGAGTTCACTATCAAACTATTTTAGAGTTCACTATCCAGAATGCTCACTGTCAAACTATTTGAGTTCACTATTTTACGAATTTTGAGTTCACTATCAAATATCCTGTCAATATTAGAGGTCACTAAATATTTTGATAGTTTAGGAATTTTTGAATGAGAGTGCAAAATATCCTGTCAATTTTTGCTTCTCCTGAACTCTCAATGCCGTGAGATAGCGGAGTTCTTTACCCACAAATTAATGATTCCACCCAAATTTCATGTTTTCCAATCAATTGGTTTCCCCCTATAATTTAAGTCCCCCCTATAACATTTACCCCTGAAATAGAATTATAGCTTTTTAAGTCCAGAAGCTTTTTAAATGGATTAGTATTATAGCATTCAATCTCAAATGAATTCTTGGATTTTGGATGCAGAATGAATGCCAACAATTTTCCAGTTAAAAATCTTCTATTCTCAGTATTATAAGCTTATTATTCCAGTAATTCTACAATTATAAGCTTATCCATTCTGCAAATTAGTCATTCATTCTGCAAGAGGGGTTGGAGTATTATAATAAGCTGTAATAATAAGTTACAATAATTGCTAGCATGAATGAATGACTAATTTGCCGCTTATAAAAAAGCTTATTATTGCTAGCATTCATTCAATATTATAAGCTTATTATTGCTAGCATTCATTCTGCAAAGAGGGGTTGGAGTGCTATTATAAGCTTATTCATTCTGCAAAATTGGAAATGCATTCATACTGAGAATTGCTAGAATAATGCTATGGATTAGTATTATAGCATTATAGCATTCATTATAGCTTCTATTCAATCTCAATGGATTAATACTGTGAATTCTTATAGCCAGAATATAAGCTTTTTAAATGGATTAGTATTATAGCATTCAATCTCAAATGAATTCTTGGATTTTAGATGCAAAATGAATGCTAACAATTTTGAATGTAATTCTCAGAAGCTTTTTAAGTCCATAATAGAATGAATCGAATTTTTCTTAATCAGTTTACCTTTTACGGGCACAATGTATCAAAGCTTTGCTAGCCCTGTGTTGGGATCGACAACTAATACTACATATAGACTCCCAATCATCCACCACGCAATAATAAGATGCAAAAAAATTTCAACTTGTGTGTGAGTGTGGTGGCGATAAATTAGGGCAATTAAAACTCATAAACTCACCGGCCTTGTGCCAAATTCCCCAAGCCTTGCCATGTCGGCTATCCTGATATATCATTAAAAATTTCTTAAGAAATCAAATATTTAACTAATCGAAAAAGGAAATAGAATCAAATATAACAAAGCAGAAATCTTGTAGAGATTTATCTTGGTGATCTCATAGGATACATCCCTCCAGTGGCTCGTCGCCATCTTGTAATTGATCCCCATTTCGGCAAGAACTGAGCAACCTCGAACGGGTTCTTCTTCCCCCTTCGCTTCGACAAGAACTAAACTATTATACTTAAAACAATAACACATGTCAATATTTGTTCCTTTCATTCAGTCGTCATATTCCACACGACATAGTTTTATCAAAAAATTTGAGACAAAATCTGCATTGCCAAGTTGTAGAATGACATGAATTGTTCTTAATCATTTTATCTTTTCCTAGCACAATGTATCAAATTTTTTCTTAGTCATTTTATAATAAACTATAAGAAATGGTTACATAGTTAACTCCAGTGGCACATTGCATAAAATCCGGTTTAACTCCAATGAAAATTATACAATGATATCCTGTTAACAAAATGTACAAAATCCAATTGGAGTTCATCCTGTTAACCAAAAAATACAATTATGTTTGCCAAACAATACAAAATCCAATTCTGTTATTCCAATGAGTTCCAATGAATTTGTCACTGAATATTGCTAAAAATGTGTTTCTCCATTTGAATTGGCAAAGAATGTATCTCCATTTCACTCATTTGGCAATTAGAACTCCAGTGACAAATTTTAGCATATTGCTATCCAAACTGTGTTTCTCCATTTGGCAAACTGTGTTTCTCCATTGCAATGTGTTTGTCCATATGAATATAAAAAAAGTACAAAACCAGAGTTCTAATTTGCAAACTGAATATGAACTCAAAAAAATAGTTTAAACATATTCAAATTGAAATATGAACCCAAAGCATTTCTACAATACATGATCCCAATTTGGAAAGGATTACTCATTCTAATTGGCAGGGATTACTCATATTGTAATGCAATTTGGAATAAAATATCAAGTTTTTGTCTCATTAGCAACTCTTAGGTTTGAAACATTAGTTCACAGCCAGCTGGTCAGTCCAAAACCAAAGTCTTGTAACCTTTTTTTAAGTATTTTTAAAAACAAAATCAGCTTAGACATGAAGAAATTAGAATCCACAATAGAATTCAATTATGTCATCCAGTCCAATCCAATCTGAAATTATTAAAAAGGGAACTTTGACAAAGACAAAGATCACACTTACAACATATTGACCAAACTTTTCATACCCAAGAACAACATCACTCAAATTCCCTGCATTAAAAAACAAAAGAAATAGCACTGACCATGAACAGAGTTGAAACTAATAAAGATTTGAACTTTTTGAAGTTCCAAACAAAACCCATGAATCAAAATTCTACCTTACCTTTTGAATTAGGGACAACAACAGAGAGGATAGTTGCTTCAAAGTTGGAAACTTTGATAGAGAAATGCCCCTTGTTGAGCTCAATGATTTTTGCCACCTTCTCCTCTTTGGGCTTTCTTGCACATACTGAGGAGCTGCAATGGTATCTTCCTCCTGAGAAACCAAAAATTGATCTTGCTACAAAAATTGATATTTCAACCAAAAATTGATATTTCAACCAAAAAATTGATCTTGCTTTTTGAGAAAGAATGTTGGGGTTTCATATAAACAGATTAATGGTTGGGGTGTTTACTCACCTACTTCTTGAGAGAGAATGACTTGCAAAAATAGTTTTTAGAGAGAATGACTTCCACCAACACCACTGCCCAAGAACTTGAAGTCCAGCTCGTCCCTCTTCGACTTAGCATCCAAAACACACACGGCTTCTCCGTCGTGGGCTGATGATGGAAGCGGGCATGGGGATACACGCATCAAGGGCTTCCACGACTTCTCCGTCGTGTATGGGATCCTTGTCGTCGGAGTGTCCATTCTTGGGGATGAGACGTGAGCGATGTTGCTGCGAGTTGGAGGTGGGAGACAGGGAGAGAGAGGGAGAGGTGTTGAGTTTTCAATTTTGAGTTTTCAAATTGTTTTCCCTACAATGTTTACCTCTAAAATTTTTACAAATCATGGTTGGACTTGGGAGACAGGGAGAGGGAGGGAGGGAGAGGTTTTGTTTCCCCCATTATTTTCCCTCCAAAATTTGGGTCTTGAGTTTTCACAGATTTGAGTTTTCAAATTTTAAATTTTCCAAACAAAATTTGCCCCCCAAAACACAACACTTTATCTTATATCCAATTTCTCTTGTATTAATTCTCTTCTTTCAATTTCTCTTATCAAATTTCTCTTGTATTAACCAACCATTGTTTTACCCAATTTCTCATCTCTTATCCAAAATCTCTTATCCAATTTCTCTTATCCAAAAACCCATGATAACATCCCTGTTTTATAATATATATATATAGAGAGAGAGAGAGAGAGAGAGAGAGAGAGATATATATATATATATATATATATATATATATATATATATATGTATATATATATATATATATGAAAATGCGTGGAGGGTCCGAGTTTTCAGGGGGCGATCCGGCGGTGCTAGGGCTAGGGCTTGCTCCCGGGGATGCTGGCCGGATCTCCGGCAATGAGTCCAGGTGGATTCTGGTTGGAAATTCTGTGGGGGACAATGGTGCGGGTTGCTCCACGACCGATAGGGGTTCCTCAATGACCAAGGAGGGATCGGGTGGCACTGGCGCAGGAGTTGGTGCAGGTGGCACAGGGTCTGGGTTTTCCAAGGCGAGGCCTGGGGATGTTGGGCAGCGTCCTGCTGTTGGCGATGGAGTTGTTGGGCGGTCTTCTCCTGTTGGCGATGGAGTAGAACGGAAGTCTTCTGCTGTTGGGGATGGTTAGCAGCAAGTGCGCAGAGGTTGGCCTCGTCTTGATCGGGCATCTTTTGGGGGGCTGACGTGCGTTTATATTTCATATATTCACGCACGTTTTCTTTTGTGTTTCTCCGTGTTTTTCCGCCGTCTCTTACTCGTTTTCGTATATTTTCCCGTTTTCTTTCACTTTTCTTTGTTTATCCATGATTGCAGGGGTTCGACCACGTAGGGGACGTTTAACGATGATATCCCAAGTCCACGGAGCAACGGGAGAAGTCACGCGTGATCCAGGGGGTCAAACGTCGAAGAATTCATCTTTAAGCCCCTCACCCGGTCGGTTGGTCATCTTCAACCGATCGGGTGATGCACGCGTGCACCACCCGGTCTCTGCCGCAGCTCACAAAGAAGTCACCCGACCGGTTCGCAGACCGGTTCTGCGGGGGGCTGTTCTCTGTTTTTCGAGCAGAATTCCAACCGATCGGGTGACTCTCACCCGATCGGTTCATCTGTAGCTGAAGAATAAGAGCTAAAGACACGGACTTCGAACCGATCGATTCACCCGACTGCTCCAAGATCCAACCGGTCACTCAAGAACTCACCCGACCGGTTCATGAGATCGGGTGAAAACTCGACGTTTTCTGCTATTAATCTGTAACTGATCAACCGATAGGTTGACTTGTCAACCGATCGGTTGATGCGAAAATCTATAAATAGAACCCCTAGGGTTCCAGAAACGAGAGCTGTTCTTTTTTCTACTGTTTTATTTCCTTGTGACGGCTGTAATTGTTACTCTTTTGTAAGTTTTCAGATCTTTCTAAAATTTTAGTATTGTCTTTATTACTCCATTACTTCCGCATTGCAATTGTCCGATTATGATTTCAACAGTTAAATTTCATTTAGATCGCTTTTTCATGAATTTTTGTGAGTAGTTCCCAAATCTGGGATTTTGGTGGAAACCCCTTCGGGGGCTCTTCCCGATGCGTCCATAGGGTTAGGAAATCGATAGGGAGTAGGAATCTAACGGTTACGCGGGGTGTTTCATTGTCATCGGCGGGAAAAAGACCGCCTTTGACCGTTGGGCCAAGGGGGAATAAACTTGGCGGTTGACTCCCTAGGCATAGCTCACGCCCTTAGCGTAGACGCCGAGTCCTAGCACGCGGGAGCGGCAGGATGAGACGTTGGGAGATATCGTTGCGGGCTTAGTGCTCCCAGGATCGATCAGTGTTAATGGACACGGGAGTGCCCACTGATCGAATCCGGGAAGTCCGGTGTATCATCCTGGGCACCGACCAGAATATCGGGCCCATGGGACACCGGTACCACTTTCAGAGGCAACGTCTCACCATTGGACCCTAATCCCAATCGATATCCATACCTGTAGGCCGTATCGGCGAGAGTCTCTCGTCGGGTCGGAAACCAAAGTCCCGGGTTTTCCTTCTTGTTGTTCATACCCTTTTATTTCCTTTCGTGACAACCATTCACCGATTCGGGCTAGCTCGCCCCTCGGGGTGATTTAGGTCCTACCTGACCCAAGCACAACCTCGCCTCCCTGAGTTCGATATTCCCGCACCCTACACTAACCGTGAAACTTGCGGTAAACGACACCGTGCCGCCGCGCCGCGAGCGGGGCGCCGGTTAAGTTTATGGCGCCGTTGCCGGGGAGGCAATGTGCTTGTTATTTTAGGATCTCTTGAACCCTCGTGTCTAGCTCACATCCCTACCTCGCGATAATTTTCCCATTCTCCTTTTTCTTTTTCTTTTTGTTCTTCCTTATTTTTATTTTTTTCTTTTTTCTTATTTTATCTGTTTTTTTCCCACTTGTCGCTTCACGGGTGTTTGTTGTTTTTCATGCGCAGGAGTTCAAGGAGTCTTGACGACTTGATTCCCCTCGATCCAGAGATTAACGCCACCCTTAGGCGTTTGGCCGCCGAGAAGCGAAGAAGAGAAGATCCCGAATCCATGGAGGAGAACATCCCACCTCACAAGTCTCTGCTGGAGTACTCGATGCCATCCATCGAGTCGACTTTCGCCATCCGATCTCCAGCTATTGCGGCCCAAAGCTTTGAGCTGAAGCCGTCTCTAGTGACATGGATCCAGCAGGACCAGTTTGCGGGTGCACCCATGGAGAGCCCGATCGAGCACCTGGACTCCTTCTTGGAGAAGTGTGACACCTTCCGGATTAATGGTGTCACGACAGAGGCTATCCGTCTGAAGCTGTTCCCCTTCTCTTTGCGAGACAAAGCCAAGCAATGGCTAAGGGGGAAGGACCCCAACACTTTCAACACCTGGGAGAAGCTCTCCAACGCTTTTCTGACGAAGTTCTTTCCTCCGGGGAAGACTATGAAGTTGAGGAGTGAGATCTCCTCCTTCTCCCAGGCCAGCCACGAGTCCTTGCATGAAGCTTGGACGAGATATAACGAGATGCAAAGAAGATGCCCTCACCATGAGCTTCCGAAGTGGCAGATTATTAATCTGTTCTACAATGGGTTGAGGGATGACCTGAAATCTTCTATGGACGCCGCAGCTGGGGGTTCCTTCATGTATAGAAGCGAGGAGGATGCCGGGCATATTCTGGAAAATATGGCATCCAACAATGAGCGGTGGTGTGACGAGAGAGCCACACCAAGATCCGAGGGTATACACAGAGTCGAGGACGTCGACAAACTTTCAAGCAAGTTTGACTTGCTTTCGACCCAGATCTCCGCACTAATGGTAGGAGCCGGTGGGGCCGGTACACATCAAATTTCTGCGGTAGAGTCCGAATTCTTTGGGGAATTCGACGGTGGTGACATCTCACCACCGTTGGATCAGGCGAGCGCACTATTTTACAACCCTACGGGAAATGCACCGTATCCGCCAAGGACAAATTCTAACCCAGCCTACTCTCCAAACAACCGGAACCACCCGAACTTCAGTTACCGGCCACCATTTCAGCCCTCACCGCCTCAGCAGCCGCAACAACAAACTTATCAGCCGGCTAGGCCACAGCAGCAACCATTTCAGCAACAATCTTACGCCCCCAGGAATCAGCAGCCGTTCCAGCAGAAGCAGCAGTATGGCCAACAGAGGGCCGTCTCTCCGGTTGAGTCTCTCTTGACTCAATATATTACCAACCAGGAGAGGATCAACCAAAAGCTGGAAATGGGTCAGCGGACCCTCACGGACCAAGTAACCTAGCTGGGGTTACAAGTGGCGAACCTTGCAAGGTCACAAAACCAATTACCGCCACAACCGGAGGTGAACCCGAGGGGAGCAACCCAAACATCGGCACTCGTGCACGAGCACGCAAATGTGTCCGCTATCGTTCTGAGAAGCGGGACACAAATTCCTACTAGAGTGCCCCCTAGCAACCCGGAAGCACCATCGGTCGTTGAGAAACCGATCGAAAAATCAAACGACGCCGGTGCTTCGTCATCAAATCCTATGACTTCGGAGGGAGTCTCTGAAGAAGAGAATAAGAAGAAGGAGGAAGAGAGCCCGAAAGTGTATAAACCCGTTGTGCCATTTCCACAACGGTTGGCTCATGCAAAAATTGATGAGAAATATGGCAAGTTCTTCGCCATGGTCAAGGACCTAAGCCTGCAAATCCCCTTCCTAGAAGCAATCAAAACAATCCCCTCCTATGCAAAATTCTTGAAAGATTTGGTGACGAGAGGGTCTAGAAAAGAGAAAGTAGTGTTGACGACGGAGTGTAGCGCTCTTATCCAGAGGGCAAATCCGCCGAAACTTAAAGACCCGGGGAGCTTCTCAATTCCTTGCACAATCGGGGCAGTAAAGATTCATCGTGCACTCGTCGATCTCGGAGCGAGTGTAAGTTTGATGCCCTTGTCGATGTACAAAAGGATAGGGATGGGTGATTTGGAGCCCACCGGTATGACCCTACAACTAGCTGACCGATTGGTCAAATATCCGATGGGAGTTGTGGATGACCTCCCCGTGAATGTGAGAGGGGTGCATGTGCCTGTGGACTTTGTAGTCATGGACATGCCCGAAGACGCACACACCCCATTATCCTGGGACGGCCTTTCATGGCCACTGTTGGCGTTCTAATAGATGTGAAGAACGGAAAACTTTCTCTAAACGTCGGCGGAGAAAAAGTCGAATTTGATCTGGGGTTATCCATGAAGTACCCCGATCCCCCAGACGACCCTCGGTGTAATCTGCTGGAGATGGAAGAAGAAAAGGCTGTTGAAGAGAGCTCCTGGGAGATTCTCTTAAGAAACCCCCCCCCGATGACTTGGGAGATTCAGAAGATGGAGACGGCCCCGAAGACAAAGAAGCTGCTGGAAAACCGAGTGCAGCGAGAACGACCCCTCCCGGGTTCCCCAAGACTCCTCCTGCGAGGAGAACGGGGAAAGATCCCATGGACCTCACTAAAGACGAGGTCCGGATCCTGAAGAAGATGGCGGGAAGCGCCAACACCAAGGAAAAGCCCCTGGATCCCAAGAACAAAGGGAGGGTAGTCGAGCAAATATTTTTCCAGCCGCTGACTACTCCAAGCGCCTTCAGCTCCAACGAGAAAGAGATGCCGAAATTTGGGCATCACCCGTATCAACCACCATGAGCATCTCTTGCGGGCGTCGAGCCAACGACGTTAAACAAGTGCGCTTCATGGGAGGCAACCCAAGTTCTAAACTTTTTCCCCAATTTTTAGCGTTATTTTTTACTTTATTTTATCTATTTTTATAAATAAAATCAGCCGCGAGAACATCCGTTCGGGGACTTAAACAAATCTATTGGTTTTTGCAGGAAACAAGCCCCAACCGATCGGTTGACAACTCACCCGATCGGTTGGGATGTATCAGATACATGCCGAGATCTGTCCCCATATGACCCAATCGATTGAGTAATGAAGAGACCGGGTGGCAGACCGGGTGAGCTGGGGAGAACTCTCGGGAAATTTTGGGGAATATCAACCGATCGGTTGAGTTCTAGCACGATCGGTTGACGCGACCGGGTGAGCAGCCCTAAGTTCTCAGGAAAATGAATGGAGTGGCCAACCGATCGGTTGAAAAGTCAATCGACCGGTTCGCCAGTAGCATTTCTTCGACAAAATTTTCGACCTAATCGTCAACCGATCGGGTGACAACTCACCCGATCAGTTCGACTTAAAACCCTATATAAACCCCCCTACACCCGCTCGTTTTCACCCTCGCCCGATCGCAAATTTCGCCGTCGTTTCGCCTTCCCCTCTTCCCCAACAACCGATCCTCACTCCCCCACGCCCTCTACTCCTCCATTACTCCCACTCTCCACCTCCTCCATTAATCCTTCCATCATCTTCACCCTCACCCCCCTTTTTCATTTCGGGTTTGACCTAATTTTCCCAAAACCATCCCCATTTCGAAAATTATTGCCGAAGGAGTTCGCCGCGGCTCCACGCTACTCTCGTTGAACAGTGTGGGGACATCTACGAGCAAGCTCCGCCATTCCGCTTGGGTACACTCGCTCCTAAGCTTATATTCATATATTTGCCCTATAAATTGTGTTTGCTCGTTTGCTTGTGTTAGTGTGCATCCACTGTTTTTGCACTCATTTTTGCTCACGCACTCACACATGGCTCGGGATACAGATAAGGGGAAGGGAATTATGTGGGAAGAGGAGCCGTCTCGAAAGAGACGAAAACAAACACGCCCCCCTTCCCGTACACGAGCACTTACACTTGGCCCTCCTCCGCCTATTGTCCCCCCTGTGGACCCAATGTTGGGCCCGCATGGGTATATTTTTCGGAACCAGGAGCACAAAGATTTTTACCGTAGGCTTGATGCTCGAGGGCATCTATCTACTAAGTTCCCGCACTCACAAACACTTGTCGATCTCAGTGTCTTCACCGAGGTCGAATCTCTTTTCGGTAACTTAGGATGGTTGGCCTTCCTTAATGCATCCGCCACTTCCTACCCGGCACTCACCCTCGAATTTCTCTCTACACTCGTTTTGGAGTCCGGGTCGATCGTTAAATTTCGGGTGCGTAACCGCAGTGTCACCACAAGTCTGAACACGATTAATGAAATATTCGGTTTCCCCATTCTTGGGGATGATTCCATCCGACACTACGGGTACACGCCCGAATTTCAAGTTGATCAATTCTGGTTCCGCCTCACACTCATCCATGAATATCCCCGATGTAGGGCAAAGGCTTCCTCCATCATTCATCCCGTTTTTTGATTGGCCCACAGGATCATTTCATCTGCATTCTTTCCTAGGGACGAGTCAGGCAATGTGACTATCCATGACCTTTTTATCCTTTGGGCCATGACTTTCCCTTATGTCCGGGATGATGATGGAGTTAGCTTCAGGGCCCCTACCGTCCCCATCCATGGCGGTGATTGGCTTGTTTACAAGCTTCTCGAGATCAGCCGGGCCGGTAAGGGAAAGTTTTGTTGTGGGGGCATCATCACTATCATTTGCTCTTACCCCCAATTTAATATTCCCCTCCCCAATAATCTTCCCGTTGCCGCAGGACCATCACGTCTAGATATTGACGTCCTGCGGCACATTCACATGATTAGACCCCACTCGGCTGGCCGCTTCATTTTCAATTATGGCCACCCCCCAGCCCCTTACACCATTCTCCCCAACCCCGCCCGCATGACCATTGCTCTCGTGGGAGATTGGACTTTCCCACCTGATCCCGACTTCTTTGCGGGGTTGAATCCTCCTTTCCTTCCCGCAGACGCCCGCAGACCACCGTCCCCTGTCGCCCACTTAGGCGAGCAGGATATCCCGACGTCTGGGGGAGATTTAGGGGCTGGCCCGAGTCGTCCTGTTTCTGCTCCGGGACCGATCACGTCTGAGCACCTCTTTGCGGCCATTTCTGGCCTTGTCTCCTGTGCCGGCATGACCACTGCCGCCGGCACCTCTTCGACCTTACCTGGCGGCACCACCTCTGCCTCGCGTCAGTCTACATCTTTTGGTCGCCGTCAGGTATCTGCCCGTCTGGGGCTTGAGAGGGAGGTCGCTGCCCTTCGTGAGCTCGCCATGTCCTCTGCTTCCTCGGACCCATCGTCATCCTCCTTTCTTACTCACCCATGTTTCCTCGCACTTGAGAGGAACGTGGCCGCCATTCTCCGCCTTCTTACCCATATCCACGGACCACCTCCACCTTCACCACATCCTCCTTCACCACCCAGGCGATCTTCTCCTCCACCCACCCACACTTCCCCACATCCATCACCCCCCTCACAACATTCCTCTCCTCCCTCTTCACATCCCATCGCGGCATCCACTTCACCCCTCCCGACCACTTCCACCGCACCCACGCTACCTCCCTCCTCCTCCGTCACTCCATACGTGCGCCGGAGGAAATTGCCGGTGCGCTCCAGATCCCTCCCACCACCTCCCACTACCGTCACCACCACATATACTTCCTCCATTCCTATTCCTCTCACCACCGCCTTGATCGCCTTCCTACCTCCACCACCCACCACCACCGACACTCCTTCCATTGTTCACACCACCACTGCCCCTATTCCTCCGCCTCATTCCCCACTTCTCAGCACACCCCCAGCCTCCCCCGACCACCCATCCACACCCTCTTCCGAGGAGGACGAGGACTCACCTTCCCTTGCTTTCTGATTTCACCTCTTTTGTTTTTGACTCCCCCTTGCACATATCTGGATTTCATCGATCATATCATTTCGCTAGCACTTTCTGGTCTAGCTTGGGGGACGTCTATTTTGGTGTGATGTCGTGTTTTGTTTGTTTTTCTCATTTTTTGTGTGTGTGCTTGTTTTTCATTTTTTGAGTGTCGTGTTGTGTGGTTTTATTTTTATTTTCCTATTGTTTGATTTTGATTTTGATCTTGCTTTCTTTTTCAATTTTATCTATGTGTTTTCCTCGTTTTCATTTCTTTTTGTGTCAGTGCGTATTCCCCCCCCCCATTTTCATTGCCCTCCCGTACTTACTCATATTGCATTGAGGGCAATGCAAACTTTAGCTTGGGGGAGTCGCACTGCGTGCGTCGTTTGAGTCCTTCTTTTTCTTTTTCTTGTGTCGCTTTCATCGTGTTTTTATTTTTTTTTTCTTTTCTTCTCTTTTAGCTCTTTCTCCTAGAGATGAATCCTATCATGAATCGCCACAAAGTCACACACACCTAGCATTGCATCGATAATCACACTCACTAACCCTAGGATTTCGAGTCCTCTTGCATTTCACGCATCGCGGGTCCACTTAGCTTTTTGTGAGTCGTGTGTCGTGACTAGCATTTGGTGTGCTTCTGCCTTGTGATTTTACTTTATATACCTGTCCAGGAATGACCCCTAGATTATCATGCTCCGATTTGAATATGCGGTATTTGTTTCCACTATGTGCATGCTATATTTGTATCTTATACTTCAATTCGCATGCGTCGGGATTCCACAACTAAGGACTAGGATAACCCATTTAGCCTATGCTCTATTTAGCGAGAATAGTTTCCTTTGCCCGAGTGTTTAGATTTCGACTTCTTTTTTGTTTTACTTGGTGCAAATCCCCTCGTCGTGTACCGTTCTCCCACTTGGGATAGTACACATGTGTATAGCCAAAAATCCAAAAAAAAGGAGAAAAGAAAAGAAAAATTGTGTATAGCCCAAAAATCAAAAAAATACAAATGCCCAAAACCCAAAAAAATGTCCGTGTGAATATTTTTTCATACTTGCCAAGAATAAAGGGAAGGCGAGAATTTGCACCGAGTGTTCTTCTCCACATCATCTCAACCCCCGTCATTATCGAAAACACTTGGCTTAGGAACTTTTTAGCTAGTATCTAGGCTATAGTGGCGTGATTTCCTTAACCCTAGTTGTGGAGTCCTCGATGCATGATACGCTTCTATTCCCACTCTTCTCATGCATGCTTGAACTTATATTCGCCGCTTAATTCAATTCGGATCGATATTTTGGGTCATATCTTGGATTTGTGTATATCGAGCCTCATAGCACATCGTAGAAAGCATCACCATTTGCTAGCACACGACCACGCTCACTCGCGCTTCACTGCGTGGACCCACGACACTTATTTGGACTCGCTTTCCTAGGTTTAGTGGTGTGATTTGGCGTTTGCTTGCTTGGTGTGTCGTTTTTGATTTTGGTGGCTCTGATGGACGATCTAGGGCTTAGAGTTTTCTTTTTCTTTCTTCCTCTCTATTTTTCCCTTCCGAGCTCCTACTCTCACTCGTCTTCCTCGAGGACGAGGAAGAGTTCAGCTTGGGGGATTTTGACATGCGTTTATATTTCATATATTCACGCACGTTTTCTTTTGTGTTTCTCCGTGTTTTTCCGCCGTCTCTTACTCGTTTTCGTATATTTTCCCGTTTTCTTTCACTTTTCTTTGTTTATCCATGATTGCAGGGGTTCGACCACGTAGGGGACGTTTAACGATGATATCCCAAGTCCCCGGAGCAACGGGAGAAGTCACGCGTGATCCAGGGGGTCAAACGTCGAAGAATTCATCTTTCAGCCCCTCACCCGGTCGGTTGGTCATCTTCAACCGATCGGGTGATGCACGCGTGCACCACCCGGTCTCTGCCGCAGCTCACAAAGAAGTCACCCGACCGGTTCGCAGACCGGTTCTGCGGGGGGCTGTTCTCTGTTTTTCGAGCAGAATTCCAACCGATCGGGTGACTCTCACCCGATCGGTTCATCTGTAGCTGAAGAAGAGCTGAAGACATGGACGTCGAACCGATCGATTCACCCGACTGCTCCAAGATCCAACCGGTCACTCAAGAACTCACCCGACCGGTTCATGAGATCGGGTGAAAACTCGACGTTTTTTGCTATTAATCTGTAACGGATCAACCGATCGGTTGATGCGAAAATCTATAAATAGAACCCCTAGGGTTCCAGAAACGAGAGCTGTTCTTTTTTCTACTGTTTTATTTCCTTGTGACGGCTGTAATTGTTACTCTTTTGTAAGTTTTCAGATCTTTCTAAATTTTAGTATTGTCTTTATTACTCCATTACTTCCGCATTGCAATTGTCCGATTATGATTTCAACAGTTAAATTTCATTTAGATCGCTTTTTCATGAATTTTTGTGAGTAGTTCCCAAATCTGGGATTTTGGTGGAAACCCCTTCGGGGGCTCTTCCCGATGCGTCCATAGGGTTAGGAAATCGATAGGGAGTAGGAATCTAACGGTTACGCGGGGTGTTTCATTGTCATCGGCGGGAAAACGACTGCCTTTGACCGTTGGGCCAAGGGGGAATAAACTTGGCGGTTGACTCCCTAGCCATAGCTCACGCCCTTAGCGTAGACGCCGAGTCCTAGCACGCGGGAGCGGCAAGATGAGACGTTGGGAGATATCGTTGCGGGCTTAGTGCTCCCGGGATCGATCAGTGTTAATGGACATGGGAGTGCCCACTGATCGAATCCGGGAAGTCCGGTGTATCATCCTGGGCACCGACCGGAATATCGGGCCCATGGGACGCCGGTACCACTTTCAGAGGCAACGTCTCACCATTGGACCCTAATCCCGATCGCTATCCATACCCGTAGGCCGTATCGGTGAGAGTCTCTCGTCGGGTCGGAAACCAAAGTCCCGGGTTTTCCTTCTTGTTGTTCATACCCTTTTATTTCCTTTCGTGACAACCATTCACCGATTCGGGCTAGCTCACCCCTCGGGGTGATTTAGGTCCTACCTGACCCAAGCACAACCTCGTCTCCTTGAGTTCGATATTCCCGCACCCTACACTAACCGTGAAACTTGCGTTAAACGACACCGCGCCGCCGCGCCGCGAGCGGGGCGCCGGTTAGGGGCCTGTTGCGTGCCCTCCACTGGGGCGTTGGTGCCCTCCTTTGGGGCGGGCACGTCCACCGTCCAAGGCTGGAAATTTGTCATCTGTCTTTAAGATGGCTTCGGGGCACCAAGTGCTTAAAAAATTCCCCAAAGGCCTATGGTACAGATTACTATTGATACTAGGGTGGAGAAGAGATCATGGCTGGATGTCTGTGCTGACATGCGCTCATATGGGTCGGGGTTGGCCATGACCTTTGTGGCTCCCTTGAAGGATGCGGAAGGCTCACCGCGTTCACGGGTCCCTAGCAACTTGGTGGTGAGGGGTGCTGATAGGTGGAAGGATACGCTAATCGGCTATGTCCTTGGGGATATTCCGTTTTATGGGCAAATTGTCGCATGGATGGAACTACTTCGGAGATTGAAGAAGAAGGTGCAGGTCTATATCAAGGACAATGGTTTCTTTTATTTCCGTTTCGAATCCTCTGACAAATGCGAGAAGATCTTGAAGGGGGGCCCTTGGCTGTTTGATGGCCGGTTGGTGGTGTTGAAGAAATGGAGTATGAATCTCCGCCATGATAGAGATATTCTCACCTCTGTCCCTATTTGGGTTCAGCTACATGGTCTTTCGTTATACATGTGGAATCTGGATACTCTAAACATTATTGCCTCTGTCATCGGAACTCCTATGTGCCTGGATCGTGCCACTGAAAATCTGGAGAGGATCACTTATGCACGGTGTCTTGTAGAGGTAGAAGCAAATGTCCCATTACGTAAATCTGTGGATGTGGAATTAGATGGTGGTGAAATAATAACTATTGAGGCGAAGTTCGAAGGGGAACTTCCTCGGTGTAGCAAGTGTGTCTGTTTTGGACACACCGATTCCCAATGTCCTGCCAGTGATGAGCTTCCTTCAATCCAAGGTGATGGAGGGTCTAAGGAGTTGCAGCCTAATGGAATTGTTAGCAACACATTAGTGTTAGAGAATTCTAGGAGTGCTGGTTTGGGGAGCTCTCCTGTAGTAGCTGTAGGTGGGGGCAATCCTGGTGGGGGTTTGGAGCCATGTTCTGCTCATGTACCGGGCTTTGTGGGTGTTTTCGTGAATGTCGAGAGTGAGGTTGAGGGGGGCTGACACCCAGGTCACGGCTTGTGAGGATTCCTCAGCTATCTTATTGATTGAGCTAGAGGATATGTCTAAGAAGGGCTCTGTTACTGTGGGGAGCATGGAGTTGCCAGTGGGTGTGACGGTGCAGTCCAGTTCTCCTTCTGCTAATGCGGTCAATGAGATTGGGACCTGCAGCCAAATTGTTGAAGCTGCTGTTGTTGGGCGAGGCCGTGGAGTTCTCCAACTCCCTTCGCTGCTTGAGGATACTTCGGTGGGGGAAACTGAAATCGATAGGGTGCCGATTGAGTTGGTGGTTGACAACCCAGATTGGTTGGAGGAAGAGCTCACCATCCTTAAACAGGTGGAGGAAGGCAAGAAGGTTAGAAGGAAGACGGAGGGCCCAGTGGAATCCAGTGCTAGGCGGAGTTCTAGGATTCAGGGTTGCAACCCAAAAAATCCCGTTGGTCAATGACAGTATTCATATGGAATACTAGGGGTTTGAATAACCCCGTACGTCATAGGGACCTTTGTGACAGATTGACTTCAATAAAACCGACTATTATAATTCTCCTCGAGACGAAGCTTAAGTCTTTGTTGGGTGATCACAACTCTTTGATTCCCAAAAACTGGATTCTGTTTAATAATATGGGCATCTCGGCTGGTGGTCGTGTGTTGTTGGCCTTGGACCCCTCTGTATGGAAGCCTTTTCTCATTTCTGCTTCGGATCAGCATGTAACCGTATCCTGTACCAACTCGGGAGGGTTCTCTTGTGCTATTACGGGTGTCTATGCCCGCAACACCCTAGGGGAAAGAAAGGACTTGTGTGAAGGCTTGAAAAGTGATGCTGCTATGTTGAACAGCAGTGCGTGGTTAGTGGGCGGGGACTTTAACTTTGATCTTAAAGCTGCAGACAAAGTTGGGGGATGGCGACTGGAGCAAAAATTGCTTCTCGATTTCAATGATTGCATTAGTACTTGCCAGCTCCTTGAGCTTAAAGTTACTGGATGTAAGTATAGCTGGTGCAATAATAGAGTGGGGATTGGACGGATTTCTGCCCGTCTTGATAGGGTTTTTGTTAATGGCGATTGGCTGCAGCTTCTCAATGGTTCTTTTGTTGAGTACTTGGATCCGAGGACTAGTGACCATGCATCTATGGTGGTTCGTCTCCACCCTCAGGTACAACCCGACCCAAAACCATTCAAGTTTTTTAATTTTTGGACCAAATGCCCGGGTATTTCTAGTATTGTCGAGGAGAGTTGGGGTGGTTTTGTTGTCGGCACACCTATGTATTGTGTGGCCCAAAAATTAAGAAGACTGAAGCCTATTTTGCGCAACTGGTCTGCATCTTACAATGCAAGCAAGCTTGTAAACATAGGCCGCACAAAGCTGGAAGCTATTAGAAATAATCCTTTGTTGAATTCGGATGAGTCTATCCAAGCTCTTGAACAGGCTGTGATGAGGGAGATAGCAACTTCTATGAGTCTTGAAGAGGAGATGTTCCGCCAAAAAAGCCGTCAGGATTGGGTGTCCTTGGGGGACCGTAATACCAAATTCTTTTATAATGCTATGAAGTCTATGGAAAACCATAATAGTCTGAATCATTTTGTGGATGCAATGGGTAGGCAGACGGGTTCATATGATGATTTGAAGAAGGCAGCTACTGATTATTTTATGGAACTTTATAATCAAAATAACTATGGTCGCACTTTTTCCGCTCTTACCCCTAAGCGCATTCTCACGAAGGATGCTTCTGCCTGGTTGATCAGGAGAGTTTCTAATGAGGAAATAAAGCACGTGGTTTTTCAGATGGGACCGGATAAGGCCCTAGGACCAGATGGATTTAATGCGCATTTCTTTCAACATTTTTGGTACCTGGTAGGAGAGGATGTTACTATGGCGGTAAAGTCTTTTTTCACTTCAGGCTCTCTCCATAGGCAAGTTAACCACACCCATCTTACTCTTGTTCCAAAAAATTCAAATGCTACTGATCTATCCAAAATGTAACTCCGAGAACAACCAAGTATGGCGCAATTTACACGGAGATGAATCCCCGGCAATGGCGCCAAAAACTTGGTTGGCCCTAGATATACACCCGGAGAACGATTGTAGTTTTACCGCAAGCGCACAGTCAAGTGGCGAGCAGGTATCGAACACGAGGAGGTGGTGTTGGTTCCAATCTATCCTAGGTTGGCTCGACTACAAATGTTTTATTGTAGAGATGGTTATGGAATGATATAATGGAAATGGTGGTGTGTGTCGGTGTCGGTGATAAAGAAGAAGGATAAAGTATCGATTCAAATACAATACAATAAAAGAGTCTAGAGCTAGGGAATCCCCACTACGGATCGTCAAACATCATTGTAAATAGTGAATATCAATATTACTAGACTTGTGTTGGGGTGAACTAGTCGTAACTGAATAGAGAACCAAGCTCATGCTCTCGCGCTATTGCCGGTCTATAGCAACCTAGGATAGGGCCCAATCTCTTGCAAACCCTAGCCTAAGCCACTAGCATAAGGATCGCCATCATCGTTCAATCGCCCCTCGAGCCCACTCTCGTTCAAACTCGAGTTACGATCTAGGTTGTGATAGTTCGTATTCGTCCAATCTCTTGCAAACGAATATGGGTATAGATTTATAATAAAAATCCTAGCTTTGGTCCAATCTCTTGCAAACCAAGTCTAGAGAATCTCGATTATAAACCTAAATCGAATATCTAGGCCTTCCCATCGATTAGAATCCAATCTCTTGCAAACCCTAGATCGATGGAAATCCCTAGCTATCCGTAATAAATCGATCACAACCCAATCCTCCTAGCAATCCTAGCAATTTAGAAATTCATTCATCACAAAGCTGAAATTAGATCCATATGGTTCATCCACATGCCCTAGAACATCAAAACTACTCAAGCATAGCAACAACGATATAGGAATCAATAAAAACAATTGCTTGCACGTAAAAAGATAGCAAATCAAAGATTCAAATAATAAGAATAGAAATACTTAGCTTTGATGAAGAATTCCAATCCAAATACAAGCTTTTTGATCCAAGAGGGGGCCTAGGGCATGGCCTAACCTCTAAAAATAACTCTAAGAAAACATAATGGGAACTTCCTCTAATGGTGGCTACAAACCCCTTATATAGTCTCCCAAACCCCTAGCAAAAAACCCTAGAAAACCCCTCAAAATCGTGCCCAAAAACAGCCCAAACCGCAACTTAAAATCTAGGCCCGCCGTCGACTCGGCCAAGTGGAACATGTGACTCGGCCGAGTGGAAATTCCAGCACTGCAGCGTCAACTTACAGAAATTCTCCAGATTTCATCCAACCTCCGATTGGCATGTTCTTGGCGGCGTTGGAACCGTCATGAAGTCTACTATCCATAAAAAATATGGAAAAAATACTTTGATTGCTGGATTGAAAGAAGATTTCAAAAGAGTGAACTGTTATCTGAAAATCTGGGCGCTGCGTGTCCTCGGAGTCACTCGGCCGAGTGGACTTCTCTACTCGGTCGAGTGGGCTTCTCTACTCGGCCGAGTGACAGACCCTGTAAAATTCCAGTAAGTCGGGGGTCTTGGGGGGTCTGTCTTCGGAGGTGACTCGACCGAGTGGCTTTACTCGCTCGGCCGAGGGGCATTTCTTGCTCGGCCAAGTCAAAACCGTCAAAAGCCTGTAAATTTCCAGTAAGTCGGCCTTTTTTGATGGTGGATTTTCCATGCCACTCGGGCGATGCGATCTTCATACTCGGCCGAGTGGGATATCGTCACTCGGCCGAGTGCACGCCGATTTCCTTCTGTTGATGCGTGTCCGGTCTGGTCGGCCGAGTGGTCTTCTGGCTCGGCCGAGTGACATGCTGTAGATGCCCATTCTTCATCATTTCGCCTCCTCGTCTCTCATACAAGGTTCCTTCTTCTTCCACTCATCCTCCATCGCCGATAAGTCTGCAAATGAGCCGTGTGCGATGCTCCAGTACATGTGCAAGTCCTTTAAGCTCATTTTTACTTCCGATTGCTCTATATTTCCTGAAATCCGACAAAAACAAGAAATAGTGAAAAGTAACGCAATATCGTCGAATACGCGTGAAAATCGCAATATGAGCAATCGAGATGGCATGAAAATATGCAGAAAAAATGTGTAAAATATGGACCGATCAAAATCTCCCAAGCTTGCCTCTTACTCGTCCTCGAGGAAGATAAGTAAAGAGACGAACTCGGGACATGAATACAAAGGAAATAAAATGAAAAAGAAAGAAAACGAGATGGAAGGGGTCGCTAGATTATTCTCTTAGATCTCAAGCCATAAGCTACACATCACGATAACTTGGAAAATACGAATCACATGCTATAAGGATTTCAAATCTTATTTAAGCATGGTACTTGCAAGCTTTTAAGAACAAAGGAAGGGACTCCCTAAATTCATGCAATCAACTCATATTCACATGATGAATTTCATAGAATATAATATACAATTCATTGGCGATGCACTTTTCAATCAAAAGTTATAAATGAAGCATATAAGATAAACACCAAGCATGCAATAGAGAATAGAATAAGAGTCATCATGGCATTCACATATTCATTTCAAATCATGAAAAATCTCCATATCTAATATATTTTGCAAAGTCTAAGCATTATCGAATATTCCCATTCATGCACGTCTCCACTCTAATGTCATACTCACTCATATGGTCAAATGAATTCACACACCCCCCCAAGCTTAGCTTGAGGCGTCGCATCCAAAGGAATATAATAGTCGAAATGAGATTTTTGCCTTGGTTTTCCCAAGTATTTTGTGGCTCCGATAATGAGATAGAGAAATATCCTTTTTTTTTTGCTTTTGGACTTTGTTTCTCATTTTTCTTTTTGGATTTTTGTAGGAGCAATTTGATTTGTATTTTTGGTTTTTGGCTCCTTTTTGGCTTTTTGGACTTTTTGGAGCTCACTTTTTCTTTTGTGCGGATTTTTGGGAAATAGATGCGATATAAGTAGCTTTAGGAGGTGAACTCAAGTGACATGTAGAGAATAAAAAGATATATGTGGAGAAAGAAATAATGTAACACTCGGTTCACTCTAAGATGTGCACGAATGGTTCAATAAAATAATACTTCAACTAAAACTCATATGTAAGCATGGATATTCTCAATCATTTCAATAAATAGTGAAGTCAAGCAGTAAAGTTTACAACCATATCGGGCATGCAACAAAAGGTGAATAAGACAATAAAACTGATGCTTCAGATATACTAATGATGTGTGAATCTTGGTGCACTTCCAACAAAAGCATACTAAACACTAATCCATACATTCAGTTTCAATGAATATCATGCGATCACTTAGAGGGGTCATCAAGAGAAATAGATTTGCAAGCACATGTGAATAGCAAGACTATGGAATACTCTAAGTAGCATGGCAAAGAATAATAAGCATCGTGATGGTTGCTAAAGCAATAAGAGATATCATCATAAGGAACTCATCTAACAAAAGAAGAGAAAGGAAAATAGAGAAATAAGAATAAATAAAAGAGAGGAAAGAAATGAAAAACAAGCACACAACATGATGCATGAACACACATAAAAGGAAAATAAGATGGAAAATTCAAAAAGATGATGCAAAATTTTGAAAAATTTTAAAAACCCTAAAATAAAGTAATAATGCAACTAATGCATCTAAATGGCATGGAAATGCACTCCCCCAAGCTTAAACTTCACATTGTCCTCAATGTGATCATAATGAAAGAATATGAGGAACAATGATAATAATAAGGGGGTGAATGAAAAATGATGAAATGAATGACATGAAATCCTAATGCAACTACATGCACATGCAATGATGCCTGAGAGCGCTTTCCCCCAAGCTTATACCAAACAATCCTATTCAAATGACTCAATCAAAAATGTCATGGCTTTGCAAAGCGTGATCAAGTCAAATGAATAAGAAAGTGAGTATTCACTTGAAAGAAATGCTCGATGGTGGTGAGCAAAAGGATGTGGAGTATCAAAATATGGAGAGGGGAATTAATATATATAATGGGTTTGTGGTGTAAAAGATTTTTATTACCGTCATATGAGGTGATATTTATTCAAGAAAATCTATACGGCCCTCTCGCTATCGAGAGAATTCGTGTTTATTCAAAGCATAAAAATTTCTACACTACTGGATTGATATCACTTATAGCAAAAGGCGGATACAGTATCTTTGCCGGTGCAGGCAATTGCTCCAACTGCTCCTTCCGTGGCTCCGCCAGATGCGTGTGTCCACAGACTCCATCAGACTTCAGCAATGCGGCTCCCAACACCTCTCCAAGGACTCCACCTGTACCCTGCAAGAGATAAGCCGCATCAATCTGATGTGGATAATTCTTCCCCAAAATAAATGTATTCCAAAGAGGGTCATCAACATAAGTATCTAAAATTAAAGACGGGTGACAACACTTCCCTGGAAATAAATCTCCACTCTCGTATACCACGTCGATCAACTCCTCATTGTTCGCCTCAGGTTGTTCAGGTAGCTTGGCATATAAGCGTAGGTCTCATCAGGCAGCTCCTCATCATCGTCAGATATATCCCATCACACCTCCTGATCATATTCAATACCGTCCATGGGTGCTAACTCCTCGCTCTCCTCCTCGTATACGTCCCATCGTACCTCTTGATCGTATGTACATGAATCCTGCAAAAGGCACGATGAGTCGCCAAAATCCGAATCATAAAAAACATCATACACGGGAGGAGAATCAAATATAGGAGATGAGGGAGTAAAGAGATCTCCCTGAAGGGGAGCCATAAGCTCTGTGGGATTATCCTCAGCATCAGTGAAAGCGTGGTCCTCTGAGGGATGCTCAGCCTCTGTAGAAGGTGGGGATGGCTGCGGTAGCTCGAAAGGAGGGGGGCACAAGTCGGGCTCCATCTGTGTGCAGATGTCATCGTCCAAAGTCATGTCCTCCTTGATGGTCTGCACCACTACTATATGCATGACCTCCACAATAATATTCTCTGATGGTATAGACTGCTCTGACTCAGGTGGATGGCAGGGGGAGGCGACGACGGCATAAGATGGCTCTATAGGCGCATGTATCTCGACCATGGTGTAAAAATGGGTCTTGTGCCCCCTCAATTAGAGCGTAGACTCCATCATCAATTATGCCTATGGAAGAGATACAATGAGTAATAAATTTTTGAAATTCAAGCTCAAAAGGATCACCTGCCGTTATTGTCAATGGACCAGAATTTCGAACTATGTCGACAATGTTTCTCAATAGGTCCGTGTACGTGTCCTCCTTTGGCAACTCAGATGTCTCTATTTGTGGAGTGTTGATGGTATAAAGGTGGATATAATCACCTTCAAGTGAAGCATACACTCCATCTATGATAGTACCTGCACTAGAGACATTAGCCATAACAAAATCGATGAATACTTGGTCGTATGGTTTACTTACCGTAACAGTTAGTGAACCAGTAGATCGAGCATCATCTATCATTTGCTCCAAGGCTGCTGCCAACTGCAAATCACTGAACTTTCCCACTTGCATCCTCCTCAGAAACTCACGTGAGGGTCCTCTTAGCCTTCTAGTGAAGATATCAAATAGCGTGTAGTCATTCCACTCATGGTCTGACTCCGTCTGGAACATTCCTAACATTCCTTCAAACCTAGACAAGGCTTCCCCGAAGGATTCTCCATCAGCCTGATAAAATGCAGCGAGATATATGTAGGATTGTATAGAGCCCGCTCGCATTTTCTTTGGAAGCACCATCCCTGCAACAACTGTACCTGATTAATCAAAGTAAACAACCTGGAAAAGACGTCAGTGGTACAAATAGAGATAAAGATAATAATAGCAGGTGGTGGGAAAAAATCTCTCTCAATGTTTTTTTTATTTTGTTTTTTTTTATTTTGTTTTTTTAATGTAATCTAATCAACCTAATTGTGACAAATTGGCACCCAACGGGAAAACACCTCCCCGGCAACGGCGCCAAAAACTTGGTCGGCCCCGGATATACACCCGGAGAACGATTGAAGTTTTACCGCAAGCGCACGGTCAAGTGGCGAGCAGGTATCGAACACGAGGAGGTGGTGTTGGTTCCAATCTATCCTAGGTTGGCTCGGCTACGAATGTTTTATTGGTGGAGATGGTTATGGAATGATATAATGGAAATGGTGGTGGGTGTCGGTGTCGGTGATAAAGAAGTCGGATAAAGTATCGATTCAAATACAATACAATAAAAGAGTCTAGAGCTAGGGAATCCCCACTACGGATCGTCAAACATCATTGTAAATAGTGAATCTCAATATTACTAGACTTGTGTTGGGGTGAACTAGTCGTAACTGAATAGAGAACCAAGCTCACGCTCTCGCGCTATTTCCGGTCTATAGCAACCTAGGATATGGCCCAATCTCTTGCAAACCCTAGCCTAAGCCACTAGCATAAGGATCGACATCATCGTTCAATCGCCCCTCGAGCCCACTCTCGTTCAAACTCGAGTTACGATCTAGGTTGTGATAGTTCGTATTCGTCCAATCTCTTGCAAACGAATATGGGTATAGATTTATAATAAAAATCCAAGCTTTGGTCCAATCTCTTGCAAACCAAGTCTAGAGAATCTCGATTATAAACCTAAATTGAATATCTAGGCCTTCCCATCGATTAGAATCCAATCTCTTGCAAACCCTAGATCGATGGAAATCCCTAGTTATCCGTAATAAATCGATCACAACCCAATCCTCCTAGCAATCCTAGCAATTTAGAAATTCATTCATCACAAAGCTGAAATTAGATCCATATGGTTCATCCACATGCCCTAGAACATCAAAACTACTCAAGCATAGTAACAACGATATAGGAATCAATAAAAACAATTGCTTGCATGTAAAAAGATAGCAAATCAAAGATTCAAATAATAATAATAGAAATACTTAGCTTTGATGAAGAATTCCAATCCAAATACAAGCTTTTTGATCCAAGAGGGGGCCTAGGGCATGGCCTAACCTCTAAAAATAACTCTAAGAAAACATAATGGGAACTTCCTCTAATGGTGGCTATAAACCCCTTATATAGTCTCCCAAAACGCTAGCAAAAAACCTTAGAAAACCCCTCAAAATCGTGCCCAAAAACAGCCCAAACCGCAACTTAAAATCTGGGCCCGCCGCCGACTCGGCCGAGTGGAACATGTGACTCGGCCGAGTGGAAATTCCAGCACTGCAGTGTCAACTTGCAGAAATTCTCCAGATTTCATCCAACCTCCGATTGGCCCGTTTTTGGCGGCGTTGGAACCTTCATGAAGTCTACTATCCATAAAAAATATGAAAAAAATACTTTGATTGCTAGAATGATAGCAGATTTCAAAAGAGTGAACGGTTGTCTGAAAATCTGGGCGCTGCGTGTCCTCGGAGTCACTCGGCCGAGTGGACTTCTCTACTCGGTCGAGTGGGCTTCTCTACTCGGCTGAGTGACAGACCCTATAAAATTCCAGTAAGTCGGGGGGTCTTGGGGGGTCTGTCTTCGGAGGTGACTCGGCCGAGTGGCTTTACTCGCTCGGCAGAGGGGCATTTCTTGCTCGGCCGAGTCGAAACCGTCAAAAGCCTGTAAATTTCCAGTAAGTCGGACTTTTTTGATGGTGGATTTTCCATGCCACTCGGGCGATGCGATCTTCATACTCGGTCGAGTGGGATATCGTCACTCGGCCGAGTGCACGCCGATTTCCTTCTGTTGATGCGTGTCCGGTCTGGTCGGCCGAGTGGTCTTCTGGCTCGGCCGAGTGCGTGCTTCACTCGGCCGAGTGACATGCTGTAGATGCCCATTCTTCATCATTTCGCCTCCTCGTCGCTCATACAAGGTTCCTTCTTTTTCCAGTCATCCTCCATCGCCGATAAGTCTGCAAATGAGCCGTGTGCGATGCTCCGGTACATGTGCAAGTCCTTTAAGCTCATTTTTGCTTCCGATTGCTCTATATTTCCTGAAATCTGACAAAAATAAGAAATAGTGAAAAGTAAGGCAATATCGTCGAATACGCGTGAAAATCGCAATATGAGCAATCGAGATGGCATGAAAATATGCAGAAAAAATGTGTAAAATATGGACCGATCAGCTACTACACTGGGGGATTATAGGGCTATTGCCTGTTGCAATGTCTTATATAAAATTGTTCGCAAAATTATTTGCAATAGGCTCAGGGTGGTGATTCATGAGCTTATCTCCCCTAATCAAGCTGCCTTTCTTAAAGGGCGATTGTTATCTGACTGCACCCTTATTGCACATGAGCAGATAATGGACTTTAGTAACCCTATGGGGGGGCGGGCTTGTCTGAAGCTGGATTTGCGGAAAGCATTTGACACCGTTAATCCGGAGTTTATTCTTTACTTTATGGGACAGTTGGGTTTTCCTTGTGCTTTTACAGATTGGATCAGAGAATGCATATCTACGCCTACTTTTTCTGTTATGGTTAAAGGATCTCCAGTGGGGTATTTTGAGGGCAACCGGGGCATAAGGCAAGGTGACCCCCCTTTCTCTATACCTGTTTGTTATTGCTATGGAGGCTTTCTTAATCTTAATGTCGAAAAGCATTGGATGTGGTGCTCTCCAGGCCATGAGACGAACATGTTCCATTTTCCATCTTCTATTTGCTGATGACTTTCTAGTGTTCTGCAGAGCCAATCTTAAATCTTTTAGGTGCATCAAGTCCATGCTTCATGATTTCAAGGATTATACAGGGCTTCAGGTGAACTAGGATAAGAGTTCGGCACTTTTTACTAAAGGCGCTAAAAACAGGACTGTCCTTGCAGATTGTTTGGGCATCAAAATCTCCACTACTTTTACTACATATCTGGGCTTGCCTTTATCCTCCAAATACCCTAAAGCTCCTATGTACAGTAGGCTGGTTGATAAATGCAAGAAGAGGCTGATGGGATGGTCGTCTACTTTGTTATCTATTTCTGGGCGGATTGAGCTTGTCAAAACGGTCATTTACGGTATGGTATCTTTCTGGATGCAAGCCTTTCACATGCCATTCACCATCGTGCGGAAAATATCATCTCTCTGCAGACGGTTCATTCTGGGTCCCTCTCGTGCATGGGCATGGAAGGATATCTGTACCCCAAAGACTGAAGGTGGGGTGGGCTTACGTTTGTTGGAGGATCTAAATGCTGCTGCGCGGATTAGGCTGACGTGGAGATTTCTAACCTCTAATAGCCTTTGGGCTAAGTTAATGCGAGCTAGATATGATGGGGCGGGAAAGTTCTTTGCGGCTAAGGGCTTAGTCAGTCACTCCGGCACTTGGAAACACATGTTGAATTGTAGAAATGTGTCTAATAATCTTATTAGAAGAGTGGTTAAAGACGGGTGTTCTACCCTGTTTTGGCATGACTATTGGCTGGATTGTGGCCTCTTAAAAATCTAGTTGCGGTGCCTCCGGACTCCTCGATGAAGCGTGTATGTGATTACTGGGTCCAGGGGGCTTGGGCGGACGACCAGGCTATTGCTCAGCTCAAGCACCTCCTAGAACTGGCGGTTGTCACCCAAGGTGCTGATCATTGGCTTTGGGCTCCATCTGTTAACAACCGCAACCTGCATCCTGTTGCTAGTGGGAATGTAGCATCCACTGTTAACTGCCGCAACATTCATCCGGTTGCTACTGGAAATGACGCACCCAATGTTAATTGCCGCTCCCAGCATCCGGTTCCTTGTGTGAATGAAGCCCAATTCAAATTTAAGGAAGCATGGGAAGGAGTTCGGCTTCGGGGTCTTCCTTTCCGATTCCATAAGCTAGTTTGGTTTTCGAGCCACATTCCCAAATGGTCCATCACTCTTCTCTGTGCTTTTAGGGGTAAGCTTCTTACTAGAGATATTATTAGCAGATGGGGTCTAAACTCGCCTGTGAATTGCGTTCTCGGTGGTGGTGACAACATCGAAGATGGTACCCATTTATTCTTCACTTGTAGCTACTCTTATTATCTTCTCCAAAGGGCTTTGCTAAAGTTGAACGTCTCCAATCAGTTGGGCCCTTCACTGGCTGTAATCGGTGATTATTACTTGTTGCACTTTGGGGGAAAAGGAACTTTGAGCAGATTGGCGAGAACGGTTCTCTCTGGCATGGTATGACATATTTGGCAGGAGCGAAACAGAAGAATTTTTGAAGGGAAAAGTAAAGGAAAAACTGAAATTTTTGAGGTAATCGCGGCGGATGTCCGAGTTGCTTTGTGCGGTCTCGATCCAACTACTATAGAGGAGGCTTCAATCTTTGAAAATTGGGAGTTTAGAGATTTGGGATAAACTTTATTGGTTATTCATTCCTTGTATAGTTGGCTTAGGTTGTGGATTCTTTATTAAAGAGTGACGGCGCTTGTGCCCTATCCTCTTTATATTGAATCCTCATGCCTACGCACTATAGTTCTGTATTATATTCATTCAATAAAGATTTTCTAGCTTTTCAATATATATATACACATACAATAGTCACTATTCCCCCTCAAAATCTTAGATACCCCAAAATTTTGATCATCCCAAGAAATTTAGTTCATATCAAAAATCTTAGTTTCTCGCAAAATTGACAAAAATTATACACTTTGCAAACATGACACTCTTAAGAATGAAAATGAACATAGATCAAACTCTATATTTCACTTTGCAAACATGACACTTTGGTGTTTATTTATTTATTCCCCAAAAGAGTAATTTTGGTGGGCGTAAATAGGACACACATGCTAATTCAACTCTAAAAATTCCAGTATGCTTTTTTCAAGTTACCGAATTAGATCTTTCACCGAATAAGGCTCATCCACAATTAGATGACCATGATGTAAACTCCTGCATTTCTTTCTCTCTTTATCTGACCTCATCTAGAATCTATTCCTAATTGTTTGAAACATAATTCCAAAGTCACCTATTATCAAATATAGCTATGTACTTTAATTTTATGTGAGTGCACAACTTTATGTTAACCTTGGCATTACAACAAATACTTCATGTGCATACATTTTTTCAACTTATGAAGATCAAACTCAAGATCAAAACTTCAATACATACATTTTTTTCTCCATGAGTTTCTTCTTATAACTCAAAAAATAAGATCAAAAATTTATTAACTTAAACCCGCTATGATCAATCTCCAAAAAATCTATTTGATTTCAAACAACAAAAATTATGGGGAGGCATCAATTCCTTTAATTACTGTTAAAAAATCTGCATCCAAAATTTCTCATCATAGGATCAATTGATCAAAATAATAAAAAAGAGTATGAGGAGTCGCAATCCAACAAACCCAAAAAGAACATAATGGTCGTAACCGCAAGAGATTACCCATTGAAGCCATATATGTAGATCTCACATATGAAACTTGCATAATTATTCAATATTAACAAAATAAAAACTTTTAATAAAGCAAAATTATGAAAAAGAGAAGCTGATCATGATCAATTCACTAATTCTTTCAATGTCATGCTTCATTAATTCTCTATTTACATCATTAATTCTTGTCACACATCTACCAAAATCAAATATAGATATCTCAAAAAGAATATAGAAAATAAGATTAATATTCCACATTATACATGATCACAGCTCCAAACTCAAGAACAAAACTAAATCCTAGAAAAAAAACTAATAATCTTCCAAATTCCACCCAAAATGAAATAAAATAAATTCTCAAATCTTAAAGAAACTTCACTTTGCTTCCGATGGCCATCCGAGAATTTGTGGCAACGATTGCTCGTTCTAGCACGACCACTGAGCAGCAATTACAAGCAGCACAGCTCCCATCTCCTCTTTTCTCCGATAGAATTCAATACTTCCTCACAACTAAATCAACCTTCGGAATAACTTTCAAAAATCAATATCAGGTTTCAGATTATCAGAACACTCTTTCACTTGTTCCTACAGGAACCCAAAATACCCTATTAAAAACAGAAACTTGCACAATATCAAGGAAAAAGATGGTGCCTTTCATTGCAAAATGCACTCTCCAGACAGCCCAGAACACGAAGAACCAATCAATCGAGTTGATGGTTCGGCGACTATGATCTTAGCGAGGCGTCGTATTCTGGAAATCCCAATGGCAAGTGAAGCAGCAAACTCGATGGAATCTCGACAAAGTTAATAAAAACGATGTGTAACATTTAAATCCATAAACCTAAAAACTAAACATCCAAACTATTGAAAAAAATGGGTTACATCTCCCAAACCACAGAATTTGAATCTGCTCTTTACACTCGGTTGCTAGAATTTGAGGTCCGGGTCAATGCGGCCTTAGCGAGGAGGAAGTCGACATTCAGGATTCCCGAAAAACCCATCCCTTAATGATATCATTTCTCACCTTATGGGTCTATCCAACAAGGCTTAATCCTTGAAGAGCCTTAAAAATTACAAGTGTATTCAATTTTGAGAGAATGTGAGTGGCCCTTTGGAGTCTTGAGGCATTTCTTGTATAATATGTGTACAGTTTCGCCAGTAATTGCTTCTTTCCTATTGTATATACGTATCACATTTTCATATCTCACCATTTTGTGTTAAAATGTCTCCATACGCCTTTGAATTACTTGAATACATCGGTTATGGAATGGCTACGCCTAGTATTCATTCTTATGGTTTTTGAGTTTTTGAATAATATTCAAGCTTCATGCCCCTACAGATTTAGGATCATGCTCTATCTTCATGATTTCTTGACAAATGTCTGGCAGGCTAAGAGCAGAAACCATACATGTATCATGTGGCGTGTACAACGGAAACATATACATTTCTACATGAACTCTAGGTTCACTATAAGGGCCATAAAGCAATCTGCATGTTAACTGAACATCATGAATTATTAAAAATGTGCGCATATACTAATATACATGTGCTGGGGGTGCATGATGTTTTGCATTTCTACTGAACTCTAGGTTCACTATTAGGGCCTTAAAGAAATCTGCATGTTAACATGACAATTAGTAAAAAGGTGCACATATACATGTACTTGGGAGAGGTGAAGAGGCCGACAACCCCAATAGTCATTTGATAATCTAATCCCAATGGTCACATAATTGGCTTAATTATAGGCAACGCAACGCTGCAAACTAACCCTTGTCTAGAATCCTATCACAAACGGAGGATGAACCCAGAGAAGATTAAATAACTCTGAATCATGACCAAATTCTAATAATTATATCAATATAGGACCCAATTTAAAGAGATCTTAATCCAATTCTTATCCAGATATATAGTAATCTCTTCAAGATGGACTTATTTGGATCTTAATCTAATTCAGATATATGGTAAAGAGATCTCAATCCAATTTGTACATTTTATCTTAAACCAGATATATAGTAAAGAGATCTTAATCTAATTCCAAATTTTGTGAACAGCTGCAAACCCAATGGATACCAAACCCGTGCACAGCTGCAAACCAAACATGATTGTATACTGTGAAACATACGTGTGATGTGGAAAAATGTACAAACCCGTGCACAGCTTGATTTTTTAGCAGAAAAATGGTCTTTGGAAACAAAGTTCAATAGGGAAATGCGTCGAATTTAAAAGTTCAATAGGGGAAGTGCACAGCTTGATTCTTTTGCAAAAATGTACAAACAAATATATCCCAAATGATAAAAATAATGTGAAACAATAATGTGTTTCAAAGTTCAAGAGGGGATCTAGGGGAAATACTGTGAAATATCTTCAAAAATATCCCGTATTTCAGAAATAAAAATACTGTGAAACAATAAAAAATACTGTGAAACACATATAGGAAATACTGTGAAACACTATTTACTGTGAAACAAACTAAATACTGTGAAATTGGAAACAAAATATCGTGAAACACTAAAATAAAAACACATACGAGCAGCTTGGTTTTTTAGGAATGGATAGAAGAACACATACGGGCAGTTTGTCGGCCTCTTCACCTCTCTCAGACCATTGGGCCAATTCTGATAATCGAATCTGCATCAAGCTGGGTAAAATTGCAATGAATCAAGCTTGCCTATAATTGCATTGCGTATAATTGTCATTTGATAATCTAAGCCCAATTGTCATTTTGATAATTGAATCTGAATCAAGCTGAATCAAGCTGTTCCTAAGAAACGTATGAACAATAAAAATTGCAATGAAACGTATGAAGAATAAAAATTGCACTGAATAGTATGAACAATAAAAATTGCAAATGTCATTTGATAATCTAATCCCAATTGTCATTTTGATAATCGAATCTGAATCAAGCTGTTCCTAAGAAACGTATGAGCAGTAAAAATTGCAATGAAACATATGAAGAATAAAAATTGCAATGAACTACTAACAGATTTGGGTAAAATTGCAATGAATTGCAATGAAGCGTAGATTTGTGTACCTTGAAGATGGTAACAAAGATGCTCTTGAGGTTAAATGTGACAACTCGACACCTTGCTGGCTGAGAACAAAGATCAAATCGACACCTGTAACAACTTAGAATGAGAGAAAAAAGATCTTCAGGCTTTGTAATGAACAAAGATGATAGTAGAAGATAGGATTACCTGTGATGGGAGATGAAGCAGATGCTCTTGAGGCTGGCAGATGCGATGAAGATTGAAGATCTTGAGGCTAGAAAATGCGAGGCATCGAGCTGTACCCATTGATGACTGGATTTGAGGTTTTGTGTGTGTAGAAGGCGAGGCGTCGTGGGGAGGATTCGAGGAGATCTATACGCAGGCGTGCTGTGTGTGGAGGTCAAGGGCGTTGAGCGTTGGTGGGTTGAGATGCTGGCAAATTTGGGTAGAGAAATGATTATGTTCAAATTATACCCTTTCTCTTTCCAGCTGATCCCACATCATTTTTTCTTACAAAAATCAGGTTGAGGTGATGGCAAAGAGAGAAATAAATCTTGTCATGTTCAAATTAAACCCAACACTAAGAAACCCGCATATCGACCCTCTCTATTTCCAGCTGACTCCACTTATTTTTCTCTCTCAAAACTCAAAGTCCCCTCCCCCAAAGTTTTACAACTACTCATCTCAACCAATGATTCCCAAGATGAAATCTCAGCCACTCTTTATCTTGTCCTAGTCAGCCCTAAAATTCAAAAATCTTTGTCAAATGTATAATAGAGATATATATTT
Organism: Scilla litardierei; assembly: GCA_030789695.1. Taxonomy (NCBI): domain Eukaryota; kingdom Viridiplantae; phylum Streptophyta; class Magnoliopsida; order Asparagales; family Asparagaceae; genus Scilla; species Scilla litardierei. Next base: position 161,448,331 of record CM061141.1, read on the forward strand.
CTTTTGAGATTTTTGGATTCATGTAGCTTATTCTTTTCAGCACGGGGAAGATGCAAAAATAGGATTCACCTAGGGGAGATTCACCAATGACGATAAGTATTGTAAGGTCACTTTCCGACCGTACGTATTTTAGCGTGTATTGTTGTTTCATGTGCGTGTTTTCGTATTTGATTTTTATTACTGTTTTCCATAGTTCAGACGCACGACCGAACCCCGTTTTCACAATCCTCTCAGAGGCGCGAGCACCCTGGTATTTTCCTTGTAATTTTTGGATGTCGATGTACCAATCTACATATCTCATTATTAATTATTAAAAATATTTTTTAAAAAATTAGAATTTCTATCTTTGTTATCATTTTTTGTTTAAAAAACATCTTATGATACTAATAACTATTAATTATTTTATAACTTAATAACTTAAGATACTGTTAGTTTTATAACGTAATCAAAAATCCTAACCTATTAATTAACATATCCTAACAAATTCCCCCTCAGATCCCTAAGCTTCACGTGCTTCCAGTTTTTTAAAACCCAAACAACTCAAAACACCAACCTAAACTAAACCCTAACTGAAAGCCTAGGGCTTCATTGTTTTTAAAAACCCAAACAGATCCTCTAGGCTTCACGTGCTGAGCATATCCCAAATTCTAAAACTCATAATAACCCTAAGCTCCCTCCAACACTCAGCCGCACAACCCATGGCTCTCTCTCTCTCTCTCTCTCTCTCGTAAACCTAGGCCGTCACTTTTGCAACTCACATACACAGCTCACAACCCCTACAAATAGAACCAAACCCTACACTCTCATATCCCATACAGAAGCCGCACCCTCCTATATTAAACCCTAACCTAGGCCTCTCTCATTTCTAGGCCGCACCAACATCCCCCTTTTTATCCCACGCAAGCAGCCTCCTTCCCCTTCGACATGCCGTCCGTCTCCACTCCCTCCTCCTCCCGTAAAGCCCTATCTTTGGCCATATTTCAGCCTTCCACGCCCCAGGCTGCCAAGCCCCCACCAGCCATTTCCAGCGCCGCCCAGAAACGTCAAATCCTCCGTTCAGACCCCCAGGCCGCCGGCTGTCTCCTGTGCAGCCCTCAACCAGACTGCCTGCCGTCCTTCTCGTCTTTAGATGCCCCCTAGTTGCCGTAAGCTGTCGCTGCCACTGCCCTTGCTGCTGCCGCTGTTGCCGCTAGCCGCTTCACTACGTTACCCGCAGCCGAGGCGACCCCAACGACCTCTCCTCACTACGCTACCCGCAGTCGAGAAATCGAAGCCGCGACGCGATCCGTTATTGCTTTCAGAATCGACAAGAGATCTATGCGTGATCGTCATATTAGGTTGGTATCCCATACTCGTAGTAACCCAAACATTACGTCACTAGAAAACCTAATTAAAACTGGCAACTTAATCACTAAAGTTATTTTATGCTCATTTAAACTGATGTGATAACCTAGATCGTCGATTGGACTATTTTGACTGTGCAAATAGGGTAGAATCAACGGAGAGAACCATTGAATAGATCTGAACGTGTGAACAATGTAATTTGGACCTATTAGGATAGCCACGATCAACCTAGAGACATGCCATAATAGGACTTCTAAAACCAGTCCTGACATCATTCCGTTTGACCTGTTACAGTGAACCGTACCCGATGCACTGCCTGTGATGAGACGCCCCTACGGATGCACTTCTCGCCACTTCTGGAAAGTGTGCTCACTTGCGTTGAAATGGCCACGTTTAGGCCATTACTTTCCTTAGTTGTAAAATATGAATAAGAGACCTAGACATGAAATGATAGCGTTTAGGATACAATCACGACAGTCTAGACTTGATGACAAAGTCTAGGCCCAATATGCTATAACTGCCATATTGATAAACATCTTAAAATGGACATGCATCATTCTTGCCTTGCCATGTAACTTTATGCATGAAGTGTATTGATCATGTAGGGAATAAGGCACTCTCCTAGCAGAGAGAGTGATCCTTTGTATGGAATAACCTGCGGGGAATAAGGCACTCTCCTAGCAGAGAGAGTGATCCTTTGTATGGAATAACCTGCTGGGAATAAGGCACTCTCCTAGCAGAGAGAGTGATCCTTTGTACGGAATTGTCTTGTGCACTGGGTTGGGGTTGGGTTGAGCGGTCGTAAGGTTTTTAGGGTTTGGCCACCCTCTAACCTTAAGGAGTGAACCCTAGGACACACACATTGTCTTGCCTTGTCTTGTATTGTTGCCGTTAGCACACGCTACGGCCATCTCCATGCCACGTTTACTTTCTTGCACTATCTTTTCTTTCCTGTCATGTTTACATAAACTGCCATGCTATCACATCTCATAATCTTCCATGTAAACCACATTTAATAACTGTCTTTAAATTCCATATACCTTGCAGTAGAGTCTTTCTTACATTTCAGTTGTAAACTCTATCTGACGTACAACTCCTTTTCTCTTGGGTGTTTGTACGTCAGGTACTGAGACAGAGTACGTAAACGAGGAGACGGTACCTGCAGACTTGGAATAGGAGGACACTGCTCAGGAGTACGATCCGGACGAGGACCAGTCTTAGAGTTTCTTTCCTGTTACTGACTCGGAGTTTTCAGCTTTCTAGTTTTGGTGCGTAACACCATTTAGATTCTTGTCTAGGTTGGGTGTGTAGCACCAGTAGTTTCCTTTTCAGTTGTAGCCATGCCCGAGGCTTCCATTTATTAGACTTCTTTTGTACTGCTCGATTATTATCTCGATGAATGAATGCTGATCTTCTTTTGAGTATTCTTATTATTCTAAACTATAATGCAAGAACATGTACATTGATTGCTGTATCCCTACAGACGCTTAGTGGGCTCGAGCTTCACAGCTCCAGCCTATGCGGACCTTCGTCTCGTTCCCGCACCCGTATAATGGGAAGTGGGGCGTGATAGGTTTTTGTGGTGGCCTATGCAGGTCATGCGAAAAGTTTGGAATGATAAAAGTACTCGCATTCATTTAATATCCAGTTTAACATGTGCAAAGTCTAATTTGGGGTTTTCTTGTCAATAAGATGGCAGGAAGACGCACTAACCGAGCCGGGACCTCAGATGACTGGGCCATTGAAGGCCAAAGTGGTGAATTCTGCCAATTTCTGGGCGTCATGAGTGAGATGCTGGATGTTCAGCACCACTTGGTTGAGCAGACTCATCCGACTGCCCATGCTACCCATGCTGCTCAGGCTGCACCACCTGCCCCTCGAGCTGCACCTGGAGTGAAGCAGTTCAATGAGATGCAGCCGAGGACTTTTTCTGGAAAGGAAGGACCCCTGGATGCTGAGAGTGGATCCAGAGCACTAAGGACAAGCTGATTGCTGCCAACATACCTGAGAAGACCAAGTTGGAGATAGCGAAGCTGCAGCCGACTGATAATGCAAGGAACTGGAGGCGCTTAGAGGAGAAGCGTCTGGAGAAGCCAGTTGAGTGGGGCACCTTCAAAGCTATGTTCAAGGCGAAGTACTTTCCTAAGGCTGCGAAGAGGGAGCTCTTATAGCGGTTTGTGAATCTGACACAGGGGAGCATGAAAGTGGATGAGTATGAGGCAGAGTTTGAGATGCTCAGCTGTTTCACCCCGCATATGGTCAAGAAGGCAGGGAAACGAGCCAATCAGTTTCGCCAGGGGCTGAACCCCAAGATCCAGGCCTCTATGACTTCGACAGACTTGACAACTATAGAGGCTGTACTAAATGCAGCCAAGAACTATGAGGCTGTGGCGAGACTTCCTGATCCTCATATTGGTGGAGGAGAGCGACAGATGGAGCAGTATAGACCAGCAGATAGGCATGCAGTGCAACCCAATCAGTTAGTTCCTTTCAAGAGGCCAGGAGTACCTGCACAGAACCAGACCAAGGCTCCATGCCATTTCTGTAGCAAGCCGGGGCATCAGCAGAACAATTGCAGGAAGAAGCGGGGTTTTTTGTCTGGTGTGTGGAGATGCAACACACGTTGCTAGAGATTTCCTGAGGTCACACCATGCTGTGGGCAGTGCACTAGCCCCAGTGCATCATGGAGCACCTGCTCCTATTTAGAGAGGAGCTGCTAGTCATGGACCCCCTTTGGGACCACAGAGGTAGGCTTACCCGCAGGCAGTGCCACCTCGGAGGCCGACATATATCATGACATCCGTGGAGGCTGAGGACGTGGATGTCGTCATTGTAGGTAATCTCTTGGAACTAGTCTTTCATAGTATAACGTAGTTCATATTGTTTGCATGTGATTGTCTAACCTTACTAGTTAGATTAGTAACCTTGTTTGACCTTAGTTATCATCTTTATTATCCTAGGTACCATCTTAGTGTCATCTTATCCAGCATTAACTTTATTCGACTCCGGTGTATCTATGTGCATCAAAACCCAGAGATTCGTAACAGAGCACTCCATTCCCACCCATACACTTCCAAAGTGTTAGGATATCACTACAGGGAACGGAGTGGTGACATTTCATTTGGGATGTCGATCGATCCCGGTGGTGATCAGTGGACACCAGCTCTATGCTGACTTCATTGTCTATGATCTACCACATTTCGATGCCGTCCTTGACATCGATTGGCTGGGAGATTTCCATGCATCGATCGAATGCTTTAGTAAGAAGGTGGTGTTCAGGATACCAGGCGACCCGAGGTTCGAGTTTCACAGCAGAGATCGATCGCTTGGGCCCATCAGATTTTGGGCCAAGCCGGAGGAGTCGATCGTTGTCGCCATGCAGATGGAGATCAGGAGACCAGTAGTCGTCAGAGACTTCGACGACGTCTTTCCGAAGGATATTTCAGGGTTGCCACCTGACAGAGCCGTGGAGTTTAGCATAGACCTTATGCTGAGAGCGCAACCCATTTTGAAGGCACCTTATCGCATGTCTCCTACAGAGCTTGAGGAGCTAAGGAAGCAGTTGGATGAACTGTTGTATAAGGGATTCATACATCCTAGTGTGTCACCTTGGGGTGCACCAGTCCTATTGGTGAAGAAGAAGAATGGATCCCGCAATATGTGTGGATTACAGAGGGCTGAATGCAGTAGCAGTGAAGAACAAGTATCCACTACCTCGCATTGATGATATTTTTGACCAGCTCGAAGGTTTGGGAGTTTTCTCGAAGATGGATTTGAGAAGCGGATACCATCAGCTGAAGGTGAAGAAGGATGACATTCTGAAGACGGTATTCAGGACAAAGTACGGACACTATGAGTTCCAACGCTCCTGCAGTTTTCATGAATTTGATGAATTTGATCTTCTATTACTTTCTGGATAAGTTCGTCGTCATTTGAGGAAAGTGTTGGAGACACTGAGGTGTCATCAGCTTTATGCCAAGTATAGTAAGTGCAAGTTCTGGTTGGACAGAGTCGCATTCCTGGGACACGTGGTGTCTGGCGATGGCATATCGATAGATCCAGAGAAGGTCAGAGAAGTCAGCGAGTTGCCAACCCCATAGTCAGCATCGGATATCAGAATCTTCCTTAGGTTAGCTGGCTACTACCGTCGGTTCATCAAAGATTTTTCGAAGATTACAGAGCCAATGACGAAGTTGACAAGGAAAGAAATGGAGTTCTGTTGTTCAGGGGATTGTGAGGAGGCTTTCAGTGTTTTGTAGGCGAGATTGACCACTGAACCGTTTTTGGATGTACCAGATCGGAGCAGAGGATTCGAGATTTTCTGTGATGCATCAGGCAAGGGCCTCGGATGCGTCCTACATCAGCATGGTCAAGTGGTCGCGTACGCTTCTCGACAGTTGAGGAATCATGAGAAGAACTACCCGACGCATGATCTGGAGTTAGTAGCTGTGATATTTGTGTTGAAGATCTGGAGACACTTCCTACTGAGTGAGAGCGTGAAAATATTCACCCATTACAAAAGCTTGAAGTATATATTTACTCAGAAGGAGCTCAACATGCGTTAGAGACGATGGTTGAAGCTGATGGTAGATTATGAGATAGATCTGCAGTATCATCCAGGGAAAGTGAATGTTGTACCAGATACTTTGAGCAGACTCCTGATGTGTCTAGAATGTAACCCCGAATGATGTCGTTTACCGCAAACGCATGGTATAGTGGCAAGCGGGTATCGAACACGGGGAAGCGGTGCTATACTACCTATCGGTTGGATCTAGATCCTAGCCTAGAGGGGGGGTGAATAGGCTTATAAAAATAATTCGTGCAACCCACGAATAAGCACACGTAGTTATAGCAGCAACAGGGTAAATAAAAAGGAGACACAGAGTACACAGCAGATTTACCCTGGTTCGGTCGACCCTTCGACCTACTCCAGCCTCCAAAGAAGATACCAGTATTGAATAGCGTAATAGGTACAAAACCACAAGTTAGAGCACGCTCAGAGCACCCTCTACGTCTCTACACTCGACAGGCTCTCAGTACCCCACACACAGTGTTTCCTCTCACTAGCAATCCTAGTAAGGCTTTCTACCAGCTAGTCCCAAACTAGCTGGGTCCCACTTGTCTAGCCCCGACCAGACAAGTCCCAAAATAGTCACAGAAAAATAGGTAATGTTTCCACTACAGAGATCGCTACAACTACACAAATAATATAATAAACAAAGTTCAGAAATGCTCAGTTTATGTAGCGGTGGTCGTCTCTGCCAATCGGCGTGTGGTCAGATCAATCTGACAAGTAGTAAACTCTGATGACCACTCAGCAGTCTGGCTCCCGTCTCGATGAGACTTGCGCCCTTCGCTAAAGATTGAAACTTGCTGCACCTCACCAACAATTGCAACTTGTGACACCTCACCTTGTAAATAATGATTCCTTGCGGCCTGTGCTTCTCTTACCTAATTTCCTGTGTCAGCGCCCAAAAAAAAATCTGTGGCTCGGGCTCTTGTGATTTACGCATGCGAAGAGCTCCTCGGGACGTGACTTGCGGCCATGCAAAGAAATGTTGTAAGAGAACTGCAACCAACAAATTAAAATTGTGAGTTTGATCTTTTTCACAAATGTTTCGGCCCTAGTATTTTTGTGTGAAAAAAAATAATGTGTCAGCTCTTGGAAAAATTGTAATCAAAGGAAAGTTTGAGAGGCACTTGGAAATTTTTCAGACTAAGGAGTTTGGCCTCAAAATATAGTGCCCTCAAAAATTATTGTTAAAACAAACACCCCCTCTTAAAAATCAGTTGCCTTATGAAAGATGCACCCCAAAAAAATTCGGCCCAGGCAAAATAATATGTGCGGTAGTGTCCTGTTACAAATGTTTTTTTTTGTTTTTTTTGTTTTTTTGCTTTTGTGATTGGTGTGCCTGCATGAACAAATTATCAATAAAAGGGGTAGGTTCAGGTCCCCCTTGTTGCATGATGCGTATGTGCTTGAAGATTGAAGCAAGACAATTTATTGAAGAGAGAACAAGAAAACTTAGCTATGCATTGTTCTTCCCATGTGAAAGATATGGCCGGCCCTGTTCATTACTTTTGTTGCCGCACAAACCCATTGTTGCTCATCAAAAGTCCTGGAAAAAAAACTATCAATCAATTATTATTTTTAAAAGAAGGAGAGCACGAGGAATTAAAAAACATTTGTATTTGCAAAGAGAAGAAAAAGAATCCTTGTGCGTTGGGATGGAAACAACAGAAGGTGCCCTCTTTGTTTTTTTTTCTTCTACTCCTTTTATAAAATGGGCCTGCCCTTTCTCCTTTTAAAAAAAATTTCTTTTGGCCGTGAGATGATTTTTTTTGCTGGCCACTATTCCTTGCCGTACGTTTTTTTCTCTTTGGAGGAAGGGTTTATATAGGAGAGGCTAGGGTTTAGGAGAGAATCCCTAAGTGATAGGAGAGTAAATTGATATAGGATTTGGTATGATTTCCAATTAAAGATTGAATAAGATTTGTCTTTGACCCATTCCAATTACTTTGCAAACACCACTTCCTCTCTCTTCCAATTTGCCATATGATTAGCAATTGCTCCAACGATTGACCTTGTCATCACTTTCAGAATTTACTGCTTTGCCATTCCTGAAACACACTTAGCACACATGTTAAATAGTTCGCACATGTTTGTCATCATCAAACCAAAGATCCTAGATCGTCACGTCCAACACTATCGACTCCTAGGTTGAGTTAGACTTGCGGGTTTATTGGTGGATGTGGAGTATGGAGGGTCGTAATGGTGATGGATGCGAATGTTGTGTCACTCAATGTCGCAAATATGGGGTTCCATAAAAAGAAAGAAAGAAATAAAATACAAAAGATTAGGGCTTAGTGCTCGCCACTAGGATCATCGGATGTCGACGCTAGGTTGGGACTCTTACGTTGCATTGGTTTAATTGGGGATTGTAGCATTTAGGAAGTGAATTCATGTGTCTGGGCATCATGAATCTAACATACCGTGTTAACCCTGCTCTCGCGATAGAAGCACACGTTACGTGCATTAATGATCTACAATAATCTCACCACTCTCGTGGTTCGAATGCTCTCAACTCATACCTCTCTCGTGGGTTAGAGCTTTGAGGTATTTTGGTGGCTCTTATTGACGCATTGGCGGTAGCTGTCAATTAGTTATATAGTTCATCGGTGGATCCCCTCAGGGCACGAGCCGGGCATGGTCACGTGCCTCGGTTGAATCCACTAACTCCCTAATTAAATCCGTAGGATATTCCTTAAGCTAATCGATTCCACCGACTGTGGGCACGATCTCAGTACGAATTTTACTAGGGATCTTGCTAGATCAACCAAAATACAATCCATATTATACCAATGCATCATAAAAATCCCAATTTTGCAACTAAGTCCTAAGATCTATGGGCTAATCCCTTAGAACTAGAAAAGATTACCCAAGCATAGCAATATCAATAGATAAAATAACGCACAAAGATTTCATTGCATGCATCAAGAATGGATAAACAATAATAAATCACAAAGAAATAATAAAAGAATTAAAAAGGGAACAAATACTTATCTTGATACAAAGGAGGGGCCTAGGGCATATCCAAACTCCCTAAAAGATCGTCTCCACAAAAGTCTAAGAAGGATCTAAAAATTCTCTTTAGAAAAGTATATAAAAATCTCTCAAAAATCTCATCTCAAATTCCTACAGAATTCTGTCTAAAACTCCCTACAGAACTCTCTACGGAACCCCCATGGCGGCTGTAACGACTGGTTTTCATGTATCTGGTTATATTATACTATATTATGTGTTTTGGTGGATTTTCTCCCTATATGTGGTTTTCGTCTCCGTAACTTTCAATTTCGATCATATCGTCGTGTTTTCTTAGCTTCTTCCGTAGGATCGTCGATTTCGGAGTAAGTCATTCATGACGGGCTTCATAACGGTCGTATCTTACTATTAGATCAAGCCTATGAGTCTTAGGAATCGATCCCGGAGCTCCGCGCTCCGTATCGGAACTTTTTGTGCTAATTAGCCGGTGTAAGAAGGGCCACCGACCGACTAGATGACGATCCCGTCGGTCGGCAATCCTTCTTGGACCGACTAGTTGGCTTCCTAAATTATTCAGGAGTTACTGTTTATCGTTAGTCGGTCTAAGAACGTTGGTTGACCGACTAGGTTGCAAACTAGTCGGTCGACAATGCTTCTTTAACCGACTAACTCATCAACTATTTTTGACACTAGTTACTGTTTACTCTTAGTCGGTCTAAGAACGTTCATCGACCGACTAGATCTCAAACTAGTCGGTCAGTAGTTGTTCTTGGTCCGACTAACTCTTAGTTCAGGTTTTCGACTGGAGCTACTGTTTACACTTAGTCGGTCTGCGTTGGTCAACCGACCGACTAGTTCTCAAACTAGTCGGTCAGCAGTTGGTCTTTGACCGACTAAGCAGTGCAGGAAACCCTAGTTTTGCCCTAGCAGTCACCAAACTCTATAAATACCCCTCCAAACGTTTTCTTCTCCTCCCTCACGACCCAAAACCCTAATTTCTTCCCCTTTGAGCCCCCATCTAGCCCAAAACCCTATTTCTTTCATCCAAGCTCATCCTCCATCATCCAAACCCTCCCTCCACTCTTTCCACCTCTCATCTTCCCCAAATCTCCATCAAACCCCCAAAATCCCCCAAAACCCTATTTCTCCAAACTTCTCCAATCATTTCCAGATCTGAACCCTAGGTTCCCCGGAGCGTTTCTTCCGTCGCCGTGGTTGCTCGGCGTTATTCTTCCATTCCCTACGCGGTAATACTCGATTCCTTTAATTTTAGCATAACCCACATTGACATTGTGAAACCCTAATAAAATGGATTGATTAGATGATTAGGGTTCTAATAGGAAACTTATTTAGGATCATTGTGCTAATAATTGTTTTGCCATAACAGTGATCCATTCCGTAGTTAGCTTGTGTGACGATCTTCATTGCTCGTCAATCCCGGTATCAGGCAAGTGAATCTTGCATCTCTTGATTTAGGCCATGTTTTAGGCCATTTACCTTGCTTTAGCGTAAAAGAGACTAGACGGTGAAAGGATAGCCGTCTAGACGCCATTGACCTAGCTTGACAACGAAGCTTGGTCCGTCACCCTCATCATGCTTGTATGTCACGTTTAATTTCCCTAAACGGTACGCGTATTAACTGTTCATGTCATCCATGCATCCTTACCTGCTATTGCATTTTAACTGCCATGTTTAACTTAATTAACGGTACGCGAATATGTTCATGTCATTGCATTCTGCCTGTCGCGTTTAAATTTCTATTAACGGTACGCGAATATCTGCTCATGTCATTGCATACTTGAATACTCATCGTGATTGCGTAGCATCGCTACATACTAGTGCTACTTGTTCCGGCTAGGTGCACCCCTACGCCATACTTGTTAAATACACTTTCTGGCTCGTGTTCCAGAAGACGAGCGCATCACAGCCTGAGGGCATAGGGCACTCGTTGAGTGATCCCTTGTACTTGACACTTGAACACAGCCTGAGGGCATATGGCACTCGTCGAGTGATCCCTTGTACTTGTTACTTGACATTACATGCCACAACAACCGCTTGCCACTTGTACTCTCCTTTACTTTACTTGCTACCACCTTACTTTACTTGCCATGCACCATATTTTAACTGCTAGGTTGCTAGTTTACCTTTATTCTCGTTTCCTTGCACAAGTCTTTCGACTTGCTGACATGTGCCCCTTTTCTCTTTTGGGTGCCACATGTTAGAGCCCGAGCCTGAGTTACTTGCTGAGGACGTGGTGTTCGCTGACGCTGAGTCAGGACCCGCGTTGATCGAGGACTACGTTGACACTGGGGATCAGTCTTAGTGTCGTCGTTTAGCTACTTTTGTTGGACTGCTTAGTTGTCGATGCGTGGCACCTAGTTCGATACTCTGTTATGTTTGTGTTGTTTTGTTGGCCTTGTTCTGGGCCTTAGACTCTTTTCTGTTAGCCTGGTGGCTTTTCTGTGATGTTCAATATTTTTTGGACGAACTTTGGGATTGGTATTTTATATCCGTCTCATTATTATTATTATTGTTGTTGTTCCTTTTGCGATTACAGTGACCTGCTTATACTAAATTGACGCTTATCGGGTTTGGGGCTTCACAGCTCCTCTCTCGTGCGGACCTTCTCACGTCTCGCCTCCATTTTAGGCGGTGATGTGTAAATGGAGACAAGGGGTTCAATCTTAAATTCCGAAAATATAATAACCCAAGATGCAAGATCTCGTGAACACACGTCAACATGAAATTAGAACACATATACACCACAAATACTTAAGTCTCGCTCAAATTAAAATAACATGGATTTCAATAAATTTAATGAACTTGATAAGGAATAAAAAGAGATTAGAGTTATAGCATATCATAGTCTATCATGCAATATACTAAGTTCACAGAAATGAAACCAATGTTCACAACTCATTCTCTAAGCAGTATAATATGTCGTGATCAAATTTTTTCAAGCATGCGCGGTATTTTGTTATACTTCATGGAACGAATTTAGCAAATCCAATCAAGGTAACGCATCACCACACTATGACCATTTCAAGACTCCTAGAACCCATCAACTTTGCCATGTCTTAGTTCTATAAAGAAATGGAGATAAGGATATGGGATTTTGTTGTTTTATATTTTTTTTGGCTATATGAAAATTTCATATGCATTTTTCTTTCTTTGTATACAGGAGATAACTCAATATATACAAGAAGCGGCCTATGTATCCCAGACCAGACGGTCTTAGGGCATTAGGTTAAGAAGAACCCCTAGTGCCCTTTATTCAAGATATTTATTTAATTTTTGTATTTTTGGGATTTTTGCAAACTCACGTAAACGCGATGGAATGCAAAGCATGATCAAAGATCATTTATTGGCTATTCATGAAAGAAAATGAAAAAGCATAGAATCTAGACATGGCTCGGTTTCAGGAATCCTACTCATCACTACTTTCGTTGTCGTGGGGTTATCCTATCTCTTTTGAATCACTAAACATCCATGAAGCACTAGAATTATCAATCAAATCACGCAAGTGTCAAATAATTTTCAGAGTTGATTCATTCATTTTTAACTTAAATGTTTCGAGAATATGGTTGTGAAACTATGGATTCAACTATGAAAAAGCATATTAAGAAGGACACACAAATCAAGGAATTAAACTCTAATCTAATAGATATCAACGTTCATAAAAAAAATAAATCCACGATATTTCATAGAAAATAAAGCATATGAGACATAAATACATAGGTGGATATGGTACATATGGAAAATACGAAGTGTGTTTCACGATAAAGCAAAGTGTGTGCACTATGCACTCCCCCAAGCTTAAACATCACATTGTCCTCAATGTGTGTATGATATAAATAGAGGACAACGACAAGATAGAGGGCGCCACTCAACAAAATATTTTCTCTCCCCAAGCTTAAACATCACATAAAATTGGGGGGAGAGGTGAAATAAGCGCCAAAATATAGGGGTGAGCATGGATAATAGATAGTGGGTTGGGTGCCAAAGAAAATTTAGCCATCAGATGGGGTGGATTGATTAAACTAAAAAACGTATAAAATCCTATACGGTCCTCTTGCTACCAAGAGGATTCGTGATTATTTAAAGCATAAAATACTACATTACTAGATTGGTACCACTTGTAGCAAAAGGCGGGTCCAATATCTTTGCCGGTGCAGGCAGCTGCTCTATCTGCACTTTTCGTGGCTCCGCCAGGTGCCTATCTCCACGGGCTCCATCAAATTCCAGCAATGTGGCTCCCAGCATCTCTCCAAGGACTCCACATGTATCCTGAAAGAGATAAGCTGCATCAATCTGATGTGGAAATTTTTTCCCCAAAATAAATTTTTTCCAAAGAATGTCATCAAAAGAAATATTCAAGATAAAGATCGGTTGACGACACTTCCCTGAAAATGTATCTCCGCTTTCATGCACCACGACAGGCAACTCTCCGTTGTTTGTCTCTGGCTTTTCAGGCAACTCTGGCGTATGAGTGTGGATCTCATCTAGCCACTCCTCATCATCGTTAGACTTATCCCATCGCACCTCATGATCATACTCAATAGCATCCATGGGTGCTAACTCCTCGCTCTCCTCCTTGTATACGTCCCATCGTACCTCTTGATCATATGTATATGTATCCTACAAAAGGCACGATGAGTCATCAAAATCTGTATCATAAAAAACATCATATACATGAGGGGAATCAAAAGCAAATGGCGAGGGAGTAAAAGATTCTCCCTGAATGGGAGCAATAAGCTCTGTGGGATAGTCCTCGACGTCCGTGGAAGGATGAGGTGGATGCAGAGCCTCTAGGACCATTGTCTTCTCACAGGTTGAAGCATCAAGGTCCTCAGCCTGCCATGCAAGAATCCTATCAAGGTGCGCATAAAAATATGTGGTCCATATAAGCTCAGCCATCTCAGCCATAGCACCTGATCAACAAAGGCAAATACCTGGAGAAAAATATCAGTTGCACAAGAAGATAGAAATAATGATAAAGCAGGTGGCAGTGAAAAATCTCTCTTTCTCTCTCTCTCTGTGTGTTTTTTTTTTCTGAATTTTCGATTTTTTTTAATTTTTTTACGCAATCTAATCAACCTAATTGTGGTAAATAGATAATAAGGCGGAACGCCTCCCCGGCAACATCGCCATAAACTTGATGCGTCCGGAATGTAACCCCGAACGATGTCCTTTACCGCAAGCGCATGGTATAGTGGCAAGCGAGTATCGAACACGGGGAAGCGGTGCTATACTACCTATCGACTCCTAGGTTGAGTTAGACTTGCGGGTTTATTGGTGGATGTGGAGTATGGAGGGTCGTAATGGTGATGGATGCGAAGGTTGTGGTCACTCAACGTCGCAAATATGGGGTTCCACACAAAGAAAGAAAGAAATAAAATACAAAATATTAGGGCTTAGGGCTCGCCACTAGGACCATCGGATGTCGACGCTTGGTTGGGAATCTTACGTTGCATTGGTTTATTTGGGGATTGTAGCATCTAGGAAGTGAATTCATGTGTCTGGGCATCATGAATCTAATGTACCGCGTTAACCCCGCTCTCGCGATAGGCGCACACGATTATGTATTAAGGATCTACAATAATCTCACCACTCTCGTGGTTCGAATGCTCTCAACTCGTACCACTCTCGTAGGTTAGAGCTTCGAGGTATTTTGGTGACTCTTATTTACGTAATGGCGGTAGCCGTCAATTAGTTATATAGTTCATCGGTGGATCTCCTCAGGGAACGAGCCTGGCATGGTCACGTGCCTCGGTTGAATCCACTAACTCCATAATTAAATCCGTAGGATATTCCTTAAGCTAATCGATTAAACCGACTGTGGGCACGATCTCAGTACGAATTTTCCTAGGGATCTTGCTAGATCAACCAAAATACAACCCCTATTATACCAATGCATCATAAAAATGCCAACTTTGCAACTAAGTCCTAAGAGCCATGGGCTAATCCCTTAGCCCTAGAAAAGATTACCCAAGCATAGCAATATCAATAGATAAAATAACGCACAAAGATTTCATTGCATGCATCAAGAATGGATAAACAACAATAAATCACAAAGAAATAATAAAAGAATTAAAAAGGGCAAAATACTTATCTTGATACAAAGGAGGGGCCTAGGGCATAGCCAAACTCCCGAAAAGATCGTCTCCATAAAAGTCTAAGAAGGATTTAAAAATTCTCTTTAGAAAAGTATATAAAAATCTCTCAAAAATCTCATCTCAAATCCCTACAGAACTCTGTCTAAAAACTCCCTACAGAACTCTCTACGGAACCCCCCTGGCGGCTGCCCAGAATCACCCAAAAAACCCTCACAATCGTCCCAAAAATCCGGGCGCAGATCGAAAGAATGGGCCCATAGTGACTCAGTCCGAGCACAAAGCTGCTCGGTCGAGTCGTTCGGCAGCTCGGTCGAGTCGTTCGGTAGCTCGGTCGAGTCGTTCGGCTGCTCGGTCGAGTTGTACAGAGAATCCACGCTTCCAAAATATGCTGCTCTGTCAACCCAGGCTGATTCGGTGCTGCTCGATCGAGTAGGACGTTGCTCGGACCAAGCATGAGGTTGCTTGGTCCGTGTAAGAGGTTGCTTGGCTGATTGGGGACTAAAAACGCACTTCAGCCTTATTTGCACACGACTCAGTCGAGAGTAAGTCGCTCGGACCGAGCAGGAGGTTGCTCGGTCGAGTCAGACATCAAAAACAGCATTTTGGTCGAGTAGTGCACAGCTCGGACCGAGTAGAAAACTGCTCGACCGAGTAGGCTGCTGAGAACAGTTTCAGCTCCATCATCAATTTGCAGAAATTTCCCAGGGCTCATCTGACTTCCGATTTGCGCATTCTTAGTAGTGTTGGAACCGTCTTGAAGTCTATTATCTGGAAAAAATATCAAAAAAATAGTGAAAAATCCCAGGTGATATCAGATTTAGAAATAGTGGACGGCTATCCTATTTTCAGCACTTCGGGTCACTCGATTCATTCGCCGCATCATAGCTCGATCGCGCGACTTTCTCTCTTGTCCCTTCCATGCTCTAGTATTCTTCTTTGGAACCTCGAGCATGTCATCATGAGTCTCATTGGTGCTCTCACGTCGTCGATCGTCTCATTAAGTCCAAATTGCTCCAATATCGCTCCAAATCCCTGAAATGGAATAAACGCTCCGAAAGTCATATTGTTCCAAATAATAGCACAAAAGTGTATAAAATGGGGGTTTGGAGGGTGAAATGTGTCATGAAGATATGCGATAAAACATGTAAAATAGGAGCATATCAACTCCCTGCAGTGATGTTGCATACTGCACACTGGATATTATAGCAGGAGCTAAGAGGGATGGACATCGAGGTTGTCCTACGTGGAGTGATCGCTTCGTTGATGAACATGCAGATTCAGTCAACGATTATGGATCGAATTAAGGAGGCTCATGCAGGAGATCCGAAGTTGTTGAGGATCAGAAGACAGGTCGAAGCTGGACTTTGGATGGAGTTCATTATTCATGAGGATGGATCCCTAAGATACGGTAGTAGGCTCTGCGTACCTGCAGGAGACATTAGAGATGAGATGTTGAATGAGGCACATAGCTCGCCTTATTCCATACATCCTGGAGGCACGAAGATGTATAAGGACCTCCGTCTGAACTATTGGTGGATTGGCATGAAGAGGAGTGTGGCACGGAGCGTTGCCAAGTGTCTTGTATGCCAGCAAGTGAAGGCGGAGCACCATCAGATAGCAGTATTGCTACATCTGCTTCATATCCTGGAGTAGAAGTGGCAGCACATCACGATGGATTTCGTGACTGGCCTACCTTAGAGTCCTAAGCAGAACGACACGGTCTGGGTGATCGTTGACTGATTGACCAAGTCCGCGCACTTCATCCCATTCCGAGTGGGAAAGTCCACGGAAATCTTGGCGGGGAAGTATCTAGAGGAGATTGTGTGCTTGCATGGAGTTTTGATGAGCATCGTATCCGATAGCGACTCGAGATTCACGTCTCAGTTTTGGGAGAGTCTACAGGAGAACCTTGGTACGAGTCTGAGCTTCAGCACCATGTTCCACCCGCAGACCGATGGGGAGTTGGAAAGGACGATTCAGATTCTGGAGGATATGCTGAGAGCTTGTACGCTCGATCTGAAGGGTTCATGGGAGGATCATCTCCATCTAGTGTAATTCTCCTACAACAACATCTATCAGGCGAGCATTGGCATGGCACCATTTGCTGCTCTATATGGAAGAAAATGTCGATCGCCACTGAGCTTGGATGACATCAGAGACAGAGAGCTGTTGCGTCTGGAGATGATTGTAGAGGCTGTGGATGTCGTGAGAGACATCAGGGATAAGCTCTGGATTGCTCAAGATCGTTACAAGCATTAAGCGGATGACAAGAGACGACCTTTGGAATTCTAGCCACGAGATCATGTCTTCCTAAAGATTTCTTCGAACCGCGGAGTCATTCGTTTCGGGAAGAAGGAAAAGCTGAGTCCGAGGTATATTGGACCATGTGACATACTGGATCGTGTGGGAGCAGTGGCATATCGCCTTTCTCTACCACCATCATTGGAGGGAGTTCAAGACGTTTTTCACGTATCTCAACTACGTCGATACGTCCGTGACCCATCGCATGCTGTGGATTTTTCAGAGATCACGGTCCGATCGGACTTGATGTATGAGCAGCAGCCACTGCAGATTTTGGACCCAGAAGCAGTTGATGAACAATGTAGTCGACCCGGTGAGAGTGATGTGGCGTCACAGATTACCTAGAGAATCCACCTGGGAGCAAGAAGAAGAGATGAGGGAGCGCTACCCGAGTCCCCCTGGGAGCAAGAAGAGGAGATGAGGGAGCGCTACCCGCATTTGTTTCCTGATCAGTAGGTGTTAGAAATTCCGAGGGTGGAATTTTCTGTAAGGTGGATAGGATGTAACGGTCACTTTCCGACCGTACGTATTTTAGCGTGTATTGTTGTTTCATGTGTGTATTTTCGTATTTGATTTTTATTACTATTTTCTGTAGTTCAGACACATGACCAAACCCCGTTTTCACAATCCACTCGGAGGCGCGAGCGCCCCTGTATTTTCCTTGTAATTTTTGGATGTCGATGGACCAATCTACATATCTCAAAATTAATTATTAAAAATATTTTTTAAATTATAATTTCAATCTCTGTTACCGTTTTTGTTAAAAAAACATCTTAAGATACTAATAACTATTAATTATTTTATAACTTAATAACTTAAGATACTGTTAGTTTTATAACGTAATAAAAAATCCTAACCTATTAATTAACATATCCTAACTAATTTCCCCTCATATCCATAAGATTCACGTGCTTCCAGTTTTTTTTGTTAAAACCCAAACGACTCAAAACACCAACCTAAACTAAACCCTAACTGAAAGCCTAGGGCTTCACTGTTTTTAAAAACCCAAACAGATCGTCTATGCTTCATGTGCTAAGCCTATCCCAAATTCTAAAACACATAATAACCCTAATCTCCCTCCAACACTCAGCCGCACAACCGAGGGCTCTCTCTCTCTCTCTCTCTCTCTCTCTCTCTCTCTCTCTCGTGTAAACCCAGGCTGCCAATTTTGCAACTCACACACACAGCTCACAACCCCTACAAATAGAAACAAACCATACACTCTATTATCCCATATAGAAGCCGAACAGTCCTATATTAAACCCTAACCTAGGCCTCTCTCATTTCCAGGCTACACCAACACCCCCTTTCTATCCCACGTGCGCAGCCTCCTTCCCCTTCAACATGCCGTCCATCTCCACTCCCTCCTCCTCGTGCAAAGCCCCATCTCTGGACATCTTTCAGCCTTCCACACCCCATGCTGCCAAGCCCCCGCCAGCCCTTTCCAGCGTTGCCCAGAACTGCTGGAGCCACCATTCAGACCCCCCAGGCCTCGGGCTATCTCCCTTGCCGCCCTCAACCAGACTGCCTGTCGTCCTTCTCGCCTGTAGATGCCCCCTTGTTGCCGCAAGCCATCGCTTCCGCTGCCCTTGCTGCTGCTGCAAGCTGCTGTTGTCACAAGCCGCTTCACTACCTATAGCCGAGGCGACCCCGACGACCTCTCCTCAATGCGCTACAAGCAGTCGAGAAACCGGAGCCGTGACACGATCCGTTACGGCTTCCAGAATCGGTGCCAGCTCTACGCGTGACGTCACACTAGGTTGGTATCCCCTACTCGTAGTAACCCAAATGTTACGCCACTAGAAAACCTAATTAAAATTTGTAACTTAAACACTAAAGTTATTTTATGCTCTTTAAATTGCTGTGACAACCTAGATCGTCGATTGGACTTTTTGACTGTGCACATAGGGTAGAATCGATGTACATAACCATAGAATAGATCTGAATGCGTGAACAACGTGATTTGGATTTGCTAGGATAGCTACATTCAACCTAAAGACATGCCATAATAAGACTTCTAAAACCAATCCTGACATCGTCCCGTTTGACCTGCTACAACAAACCGTAACCGACGCACTGCCCGTGACGAGACGCCCCCTACAGATGCACTTCTCACCACTTTAGGCAAGTGTGCTCACTTGCGTTGAAACGGCCACGTTTAGGCCATTACTTTCCTTAGTTGTAGACTTAGACGTGAAATGATAGCGTCTAGGATACACTCACGAAAGTCTACACTTGATGACGAAGTCTAGGCCCAATATGCTATAACTGCCATGTTGATAAACATCTTAAAACTGACATGCATCATTCTTGCCTTGCCATGTAACTTTATGCATGAATTGTTTTGAACCTGTGGGGAATAAGGCACTCTCCCAGCAGAGAGAGTGATCCTTTGTACGGAATAACCTGCGGGGAATTAGGCATTCTCCTAGTCGATAGAGTGATCCTTTGTATGGAATTTTCTAGTGCAATGGGTTGGGGTTGGGTTGAGCGGTCGCAAGGTTTAGAGGGTTTGGCCGCCCTCTAACCTTAAGTTGTGAACCCTAGAGACACACACATTGTCTTGTCTTGTCTCATAGCCGGTAGCACAGCTACGGCCATTGCCATGCCACGTTTACTTTCTTGCATTGTCTTTTACTTTCCTGCCATGGTTACCTAAACTGCCATGCTGTCGCATTTCATAATTTGCCATGAAAACAACATTTAATAACTGTCTTTAAATTCCATATACCATACAGTTGAGTCGTTCTTACATTTCAGTTGTAGACTCTGCCTGATGTACAACTCCTTTTCTCTTGGGTGTTTATATATCATGTACTGAGATAGAGTACGTAGACGAGGAGACAGTACCTGCAGACTTGGAACAGGAGGACACTGCTCAGGAGTACGATCTGGACGAGGACCAGTCTTAGAGTTTCTTTCATGTTGCTGACTTGGAGTTTTCAGCTTTCTAGTTTGGGTGCGTAGCACCATTTAGATTCTTGTCTAGGTTGGGTGCGTAGAACCATTAGTTTTCTTTTAAGTTGTAGCCATGCCTGAGGCTTCCTTTTATTAGACTTCTTTTGTACTACTAGATTATTATTTTGATGAATGACTACTGATGTTCTTTTGAGTACTCTTATTATTTTGAACTATTATGCAAGAACCTTTACATTGATTGGTGTATCCCTACCCTCGCTTAGTGGGCTCGAGCTTCACAGCTCCAGCCTATGCGGACATTCGTCTCGTTCCTGCACCCGTATAATTGGGAAGCGGGGCGTGACATGTATAGAAATGATGTTCAAGATATGTGGAGAAAGAAATATACGTAACGCTTGGTTCACACTTTGTTTGGCACAATAACTTCAGCAGGGTAATGTAATCTACTCAGTTTGATAACAAAAAGTAAACTAATCTAATCATACTAAATGGCAATCATTCATTCAACCTGGAAGTTCAAAATACATTTCATGCAAAAAGAAGTGATAATAGAATGGCAAAGCAGTACTCCAAGTATAGGCAATCAATGCGTGAAGCTTGGTGAGTTTTCTACGAAGGGTATACAATAATAGTTCCCAGACTCAGTTAACACTAAAATTTCATTCAAATTCATATAGTAGACGATGGAAGTCCTTTTTCTCAAATGCATAGCAATGTATCACATATGATATCAGAAATAAAAACGATAGCATGGCAAGAGAATACGTGCATAAGAGTAAAGCAAACTCCAAGATACAGTCATCAGAGGGAATTCATCTCTAGCAAAGAAAGTAAAAGAAATAAGGACGAAAATAAAATCTAACTATACATATGCAAGTCACTCCAAAAGTAAGAAAACGTGATGCATGGCAAGAAAAGGAAAAATTTAGTGAAAATAAGTGAAAAATAAAGAAAGGTGAAAAATAAAGGTAAAAATGAAGAAAATAAAAAGTGCGTGTATGCACTCACTCCTCCAAGCTAAACATCACATTGTCCTCAATGTGCTAACTGTGGCACAAGGACGCATAAGATGGGGATGGGTGAGGATGCATGTATGATGCAAAAAAAGGAAAATAAAGAAAGGAGAATATTGCATGCTATATGCAGATGATGAATGCAATAAGCATGCAAATTATGGATGGGAAATGCAACATGGATACAAAATGTGGGCCAGAAGTGCATATTCTTCCCCAAACTGATATATATAATAGTGCCCTGTAAAAAGTGATCAAAACATGTGGGCAAGCAAAATGATGGAAAAATGATGGGGCGAGAGGTGGAGCAAAAATATGGCAGGCATCAAGTGTAAGTGCCTAGACTGGTGGTGGAGCGCCATCACCTCCCTGTGGTGGGGGTGGTGGTAGCAGAGCTGCAGGCTCCTGAGGGGCAGGCTGGGGGTGGCGGTGGTGGTGACTACTACAGGCGAGCTAAGATCTGGTTCAGCATGAGCTGAATACCAGGTATCATGGCAACGTGGGCCTGTAGGGAGCTGACGGTGGCAGCGAGAGCCCTAAAATCCACTCTGAGTCCACTCACAACCCCCTCGACAGCACGGAGCTACTGGACAAGGGCGTCAGGAGCAGGAGCAGAGGGTCGTGCAGGTGGAGGACGGGGTTGCCACACACGGCCATCGTAGACGAGTGGGGTCACTAGTGGGTGAGGATTCAGGGCTGTGCTCACTAAAAGACACTCAGCCTCAATAGGAGACTGAGACGCAGGAATGCTCTCAGAAGTGTGAGCTGCGGCAGAGGAGGATGAGGCAGCGAGGGAGGAAGAGGTAGGTAGAGAGGTCATGGACACAGATGTGGTGACAGACTTCACGACGCTCTCGATGAAAATGTCGACAGCGGAGACAAAAAGGTCAATGGCTGGGGAGGTCGTGAAAGCAGCAGAGAATGATTCCACAGTGGTCAAAAAATCGGGTGATGATAGGGTCTCAGCGGTCGCAAAGGAGGAAGGATCACCTCTCTCAAAGGCTACGGGGGTGGTGCTCTCAAGGCTCATGTAGGAAATGGGATCGATACTCAACGGCACAGAGGTGGTGGTGGGGACAGAAACAACAACAGACGAGCTCTCGGCACGAGCAGAGGTGGGGACAAATGTGCCAGGCTCGGGAATCAGGTCAGGGGCTGGTTGTGGAATGGGTATCTCTGGGGCAAGACGGCTGAGAAGGGGCTCCTACTGGGTGCCATTGGGCTCGAGTACGTAGGCAAATGGGATGCGGAGGTCATCTCTGGTCTCCACACCCCACCTGCGGGCCCAATGTGGGTCCGAGTAGGGCTCGAAAGCACCAAGTAATCTGCTGAAAATGGACCATGTAACCAAACCAAGTGGCGCTGTCCATGAGGATGCAGCATCTTCATACGGTCCATAACATCTAGAGATAGTGAAGTGGGGCCCGAAGGTCGAAGAAAACCGACAGGAAACTCAATCTCACACATAGGAGCTAGCAAGGTGATCAAACTGCCACAACGAATCGCCGTCTTGGTGGTGACAGAGGAAACAATTCGGTCAAGATACCAGCTAGCTATATCAATGGAAATGGCAGGGATTAAGACGTACATGGCACCCTCGAAGGCTCTCTCTCGTCATCGCATGGAGCATGTAGAGCTCATGCGTATACATTGTCACAGGCTTATACCTCGTAAGAATGGTGGTCGCCAAAAGACGCTGAGCAATCTGTAGGCAAGGGTGGACGATAGAGGAGGCCTTGGCCCGGCTTGGGTCAAAGTGAAGTGAGGAGCCTGTGATCAAGGTCCAGAATGTATGGGCATCGAAGGAAGATGGGGTATGGTGCGTGGGACCGTAATCTCGATCGGGGTCAAGGACCTGGGCCAACGGAAGTAGGCTTGGAGCATGTCGAGAGTAATCTCGCACTTCCGATCCATCAAGCGAAAGATGCACCCTATGTGAGTCCTACGAATAGAACTCAGGACCTCGAGGGTCGGTTAGACATCGGTGTCTGCCGACACCGATAGAAAATCAAGACCCCACATTGTCATACAACTGGAGTAGCACCTGAAGTACCCCTAGGTGCTCAAGGTCATCAATGTGTGCGAACCTAAAGGGTACGATCGAACGCTGGGAGAGCCTCCTAAATTTGACGCGGTGTGCGTCGTCTCTAAAGGTGATCCCAGACGTATCGATCACCATGGCGGGCTGTGCTGGTGGGGGTGGAATGGGTGAAGTGGGAGTAGGAAGTGTGGGAGGTGGATTACTAGGAGGCAGGGAGTCCGCTCTAGGGGAAGAGGGACCGGGGTCGCCAGACCTCGTTCGCTTAGAAGCAGGTTGTCGCGCATAAGACTAGTGCGTGGGGGCATTGTGGTGCCATGAGATTCACAGAAAATCACAACGTGATCAAGATGAAATAGGAAACGAGTGTACCAAGCACGATGCGACTCCTCGTAGCAACCTGAACGAGAGCCGCCTCCCATATAGCTCCAAATCAGCGCAGGATCTCCCCCAAGCTACCCTGAAGCACAAAAACAATAGATTAGCAATGAATATCAAAAAAATCAATGGGTTGATCAAGAGAAATAGACGTAAATAGGGTTCAATTTGGAATTGGGGTTAAATCAGGCTTACAAATAGGGAAGGGGAAGAGATGGAGACATCGGACGAAATGGGGACGGATGGCTACCATCGGTCGGTGCCGGAGAGGTCGTCGATGATCGCCGGAGTCGGCATCATCGGGGCTGCTTGGGTACGGGGCGTGGTGGCTCGGGTGAGTGGAGCAGGGGTTCGGGCGAGTCAGAGGGAGGAGGGAAGAGGAAATGCGATTTGGGGATTTTAAATCCGTGAGATGTCGATTAGATAATTATTGGGCTGGGTCGCTTTGGGTCACTCGACCGAGCGACGATCATCACTCGGTCGAGTGGCTCCAAAAAGAATTCGAATTTTGTTGCGTCGGTTGAGTTGGATGACTCGGCCAAGTAGTTCGAGTCACTCGGGTGAGTGACAAGTTCCATTCAGCCGAGTGGTAATTAGAAACAGAGTATGGATTTTGTAATAATCTGTTATGGGCTCCTACTCAGCCAAGTAGGAAGATTCACTCGGTCGAGTAAACTAAGCTACTCGGCCAAGTAAACGGGCCTCACAGAGCAATTTTAGAGCTTATGGTGTCAAATTCACTCGGACGAGTGACAAAGTCACACGGCCGAGTGGCTTATAATTTCCAGAGAGGGGGTTTTTAGGACTTCCCTGTCATTGAGTCACTCGGGCGAGTGGCTTCTCCACTCGGCCGAGTGACTATATCGCTCGGCCGAGTAGGCTGTCTGCTCAGCTTCATACTCTATGTTTTGCGAAGCTTTCTATTTCTTTCTCTCCCGTCAGTTCCTTCCTTCCTTTGGCATTTGAGGATATCCCTGGAGTGCTCTCTATTGCCATGGCTATCCTCCATTCTTCTGGACTCCTCTAATCTTCTTCCTACAATGAAAATCATAGCGCGTCGTCAGATTCTTCCTAGACTCTTGACTCTATAGACTAATAAAGATCTAAAACAAAAATGAAAGTAAAATTCAACTAAAAAACTAAGATAGAACCATTGGGTTGACTACCGACAAGCACTCGGTAAAGTTCTTGAGCTCGACCCCTTAAGATTTAGCGTTTAGCGCGGGATGTTCGGTGCATAGGAAATGTGCATGTCAAATTTCCTGGGGAGATCACTTGGGTTCAGATGTAGCGCTTGCTCTTCTTTGGCTTCTCTGGCATATGGCTCCTTTCTAATGGTGTTGAGGGATGACTCCCCCAAGCTTGTGCTCTTGGCATCTCCAGTCTTTTCCGGCAATGGAGATGTATTCGTCGGTGGCGCTTTCTCCCTATGCTTCACTGTAGAGAGATTGCAGAGCTCTCTAATCCTCATGACATCAGCATCATTCTTCTCTTCATCGGTGAGCGTGATCACTTCCTCAACGAGAGGATCCGGTGGTTCTCCAATTGGCGTGCCATACTCGGTATTTGGGACTCCATCAAGGCTCTCCATGTGTAAGGCCCCGACGGCATAAGGCATGGATTCATCTATTACCTCATCAAGGAGGTCCACGTAGTCCGCTTCTTACGGCCACAGTCTTCGCTTCATTGTCTTGGGAAGATGGAATTCAACCACTATGTTGCCAACGTTGAGAGACAATGTTCCTTCTCTCACATCTACTATGACTCCGACGGTGGCTATGAAGGGGTGTCCAAGTATAAGCGATGTATCACCCTCTTCTTTTATGTCCATGACTACGAAGTCGCATGGTACACAAAGACCTCCCGGTATTTGAAGTGGCACATTCTCAGCAATCCCCACCGGCCTAGTAGTTTGCCCATCGACGAGTTGGATCTTCATATAGGCGGTTTTGAGGCCGGTCCATGTGTTGAGCTTCTTGAACATAGTGAGCAGCAAGAGGCTTACGCTCGATCCCAAGTCTACCAAAGCTTTTTGGAGGGGGACTCCGCCAAGAGTGCATGGAATTCGAAAGCTTCCGAGGTCTTTCATTTTCTTTGGCATCTTCTCCTTGTTGACGAACCAAGTGCCTTACTCAGCTAGCATGATCTTCTCTGTTTGCTTTTTTCCCGTGATCAAGTCCTTGAGGAACTTGGCATATGTCGAGATTTCAATTATCGCATCCAAGAATGGGATGTTTAGGCTAATCCCTCTTAAGTACTCCATAAATTGAGCGAACTTCTTCTCTATCGTGGCCTTCGTTAACCGTTGTGGAAACGGTATGGGTGGCATATAGGTTCGCTCCTTTTGAGGTTCATCTGCTTCAGATTTTTCTTCATTATTTGCCGTCTTGGGGCTCTCGTCTTCTTTAATTTGCTCCTTTTCAACCGAGATTTCCTCCCCGGGGCTTTTAGCTTGAACTATAGCGGGAGTGGTATCCTTCCTGCCTCTCATAGTCACCGCCACTACTGCTTTGATATGGCTGGTGTTGCTACTCGAGTTTTGCTCCGGTTGAGCCGGTAATTGTTGTTGAGCCTTGTTGAGCAAAGTGATTTGCTCTGCCAATTGTGCCATAATAGTATTGAGAGAATCTTGACCCGTCGTCAATTTTGCATTGATCTTCTTTTGCTCGACCATGAACTCCTCAACTCTAGCTTCATGCTCAGATCTTGGTGGTGCCGGTGGAGGGTTTTGTGGCCTCCAACCTTGATTATATCCAGGGGGTCTAAAAGGCCCCACCTGTTACCTTGGTTGATACTGTTGTTGTTGGGGCGGCCTTTGTTGATATGGTTGTTGTTGTTGAGGTGGTCGGGCTTGTTGTTGCTGAGGTGGTAGTTGTTGAAGAGGGGGAGTCAAGGCTCCCTCATTGTTGGCATAAGAAAATCTGGGGTGGTCCTTGGTAGCTGGGTTCATCCAATAACCTTTGTTACCCCCACCAGCGACGTATTGCACTTGCTCCATGGCTCCTTCATTTTGCTCGCTTCCAACAAACATAACTTGGCCTTGGTCTTACCAATCACTCATGCTCCCTTCGGATGTCGATGTTTTGGGCACTCCATATGACTCGCACATCCTCTTTTCAATCCTCTCCACAACCTTGGAGAGAGAGTCAAACTTTGTGGTCAACTCCGTCACTGCCTTCACTTTATAGATACTTGCCGGCTTCGAAGATGATGATGATGATTGGCCTCTCTCGTTGGCTCATTGCTGATTGTTAGAGACCATCTCCTCCAACAATGCCGTGGAATCTTCTGGCATCTTCGATAGAATTGCTCTGTTGGCCGTGGCGTCGATTATCTTCTTTGTGTCTGGCCGCAATTCATTGTAGAAACTATGCACAAGCTCCCAATTGTCGATGCCATGGTGGGGGCATTGATGTTGGAGATCTTTAAACCGCTCCCATGCTTCATAGAGAGACTCTTGGGACCCTTGCTTGAAAGACATCAAAAAGTTTCTTATCTTTACGGTCTTGGATGGCGGGTAAAATTTGTTAACGAACGCACTCGCTAGCTCGTCCTAAGTAGTGAATGTCCCATGAGCTTGAGTCCTTAGCCAATATAAAGCCTTGTCACGAAGAGTGAAAGGGAGACGCAATCAGATAGCATCCACCGGCACATTCAACATCTGAAAAGTGGCGCACTTTGCCAAGAACATTTGTAGGTGATAATGCGGGTCATCTTGAGAATTCCCATGGAAGGGGTCTTGTTGCTTCAGTACAATAAGCCATGTCTTCAATTCAAAGTTCTTGTCAGCTGCCAACTCCGGCATAAGTATGGAAGATGCAGTAGTCGAATTGTTCGGGGTAAGCCTATCCCAGATGGAGACAAGCATAGCGGTCCACTGTAATCGCTCATCTCTGGTTTTCTCCACCATTTGGTTCTCCTCTAGAGTTGATCTCTTCTCTGCTCTCAGTTTCCTTACCGTGCGCTCGATCTCAGGATCAAATAGTATGTCTTCTTCGGATGCCCTCGACCTCGTGTTCATGCACAGAAAAAGAGAAACTAGAAAGATTTGTTAGCACAATAGAGAAATAAAAGAAAATAAAAATAAACTAAAGAAAGAAAAATAGCTAAGTAAAGAAAATAAAATACCATCACCTCCCCGGCAACGGTGCCAAAAACTTGACCGACCCCCTGATCTCAGGGGTGCGATGTAGCTTTACCGCAAGTGCACGGTTAAGTGTCAAGTAGGTATCGAATCACAGGGAGGACGAATGACGGTACTCTACTTCAATTACTAAGCTACTGGTTGGAAAATCGTTTGATAATGGATGGTGTCACAATCGTTCGAGTATCAATGCAAATTCAATATAATAAAGATGTTTAGGGCAAGGGAATCCCCAGTATGGATTTTCAAGTCATTAATGTGGGTTATGAATTACCATGCAATCAAACTTGATTTAAGGTGAACTTGCAGGAACTAATTAGAGAACCGATGCACACTATCGTGCTACACAAGTCTATAGCAATCTAAACTAGAGCCTCGCTGTCGCGCAAGCCTAGTCCAGACCACTAGCATTAAGATCGGCAATAATGGCCAATCCCAATTCAAGCTCGCTATCGCGCAACTTGAGTTCGGATCTAGATCGTGATAATTCATATTCGTTCACCGTCGTGCAACGAATATGAGTATAGGAGAACAATAAAAATGCTAGCTTTGGTCGCTGTCTCGCACCAAACTAAGAAATTTCGATTGTAATCCTAAATCAAATATCTAGGTCTTTCCTTGGATCAAGATCCTCTGTCGAGCTCATGAGATCCAAGAAAAATCCCTATCTATCCGTAGTAGATCAATCAAGATCTAACCTTTCTAACAAGGCTAATATCATATCAATCCAATAGATCTCACAAATCAAACATTAGATCCATAGGGTTCATCCCTCTGCCCTAGAGTAAAGGAACTACTTACAAATAATATTAGAAATCGATAGGAAAGCAAGATCAACAATAGAATTCATCATGCAATCAAGATTCAATAAGAGATAAAGCATAAAAATCAAAACTTGCAAGAGATCAAGACAAACTAATGTCGCCACAAAGCTTTAAATAGAAAATTAAGATCAAATGTTCAATCTCTCGCCAATACAAAAGCTTAACTAGAACTATATTTGGTCTCTCCTGCGGCTGCAAACAAAACTGGGCTTAAATACATGCCCAAAAGAACCAAAAAATATAGACCAAACTGCCACTACACCGCCAGAAACCTTAGTTTTTCCGACTGGCTGTCTGCGCTACTCGGCCGAGTGAGAAATCTACTCGGTCGAGTAAGACAATCTGCAGATCACTCTAAAAACAGAGAAGTCGCCTTGGATATCTTCAAAATCTTTGTCTCCACTCAGTGACTCTCCCTGAAAGGTGATACTCGCAAGTGTACGAGGTCGGCAAATAATATACCAGGTAAGTACAAGATCGTATCCACAGAGAAGGAACTAATCTGCAAATTCACGCAAATAGTTAGAGCATGTAAAGAATGGTTGAGGGTTCTTACCACCCTATGGGGGTGAATGGTTGTTTGGATAATTGGCTTATCTAAATGCCCTAGAGTTTGGGTAATGTCCTAAGGTTTGGATGCAAGAGAGAGAAAGAGTGCAGGTGTTGAGGATATCAGTAGGATTATTCAATTGCTCTGCTAAATATTTATTCCAGGATAACTCGATTACTCAGCCATTTCACGGTATGAGAATCGGGAAATAATCAATTAAGCACATATGGGGTGCACCAAGGTTAATTGCTAACTGGGTTCTTCTCCTCATTAAAGCTTATGAATCACTCTCACACCCATTTCAAGGTATGTGAGAGTAGTGCATGTAGGTTGTGGTGCGCAGCGCATAACCACCGTTCTACGGCTCCTTTCGGGTAATGAACGATTCGATAGATGGGTCACAACCAAATTAGAAATTTGGATTGATGGATGAATTAAACTTCTAAACAATGAAATATGGATTAAAGGGGTCTTGCATTCATTTCAAGACATGCAATACCCATTGGATACATAGATGCAACAATTACGAAGCACCACCGTTCTTCGGCTCCTCCATGGATAGTATCAAACCCAATTACTCATATGTTTAATTCACCCAACAACATGGATTAACAAGGGATGCTGGAAAGTAACATTAGCAAGGCAATCAATACATCCTACATCAATCCAAAACACCCACACAATGAATTTAGCCTAGCATATCAAAAACAGAATCAGCATTCATAAAAATGGACATAGTTCAAAGCAAAGGATGATAGCAAATATGTATTAGAAGGAAGGTTGGAGTTTTTTCATCAAATATAAGCTTCTCCAATCAGCAATCAATCTCAGCAATAGCAAAAATGAAATCAGAAAGCTCAAAACTCTCCAAAACCCTAATCCCCTTCTCAAGGAAGAAGATGACCTAAAAATAGCAAAAGATTAAGTTCTATTTCGTTCTATCTTCATTACAACTGAATATTAACTGGAGAGAAATCTGGTTAAGAAAAACCAGTTTCTCGTAACCCAGACTGCGGCCGGAAACCCCGATCAGTCGACTGTCGAACAAACGACAGTCGACTGATGTCAGGCAACTCCTACTGCTTCCAAGGGGGACTCATGCGTGTTCATATTTCACCTTTTGCACATGCTCTTTACCATGCTTTCACATGAATTTCATCTCATTCCATGTTGTATATATCACATTTTGGTTCATATTGACTATTGGGTGTATTGCTTGTATTTCAGGTAAATATCGGTATTTCGGTGTTTTCTGGAGTCAACCTTGCATGTTGGGACCAAAGCGCACATATACGGCAAAGATCCGATGGCTAAAGAGAAGGATTTGAAGATTTGGAGCTTCAACCGATCGGGTGGACAGACCCACCCGATCGGTTTGTGCACATATATCCGACCCAGACAGAAGCTGAAGAGAAGAGCAGCTCACCCGATCGGCTCATCTCCTCGGGTCATTTTGGGGAAGAACCCACCCGATCGGTTGACACTTCAATCGATCGAGTGGCCTTTTCTTCCCCTTTTGCGCACTGCTGATGCACTCATTGATGATCTGCTATCATTCCAGAGGGATTTTGGGCGATCTCATATTTTTCTAACGTCGGCATCGTCGTTAGCTTTCCAACGATAGGTCGCATACCCAAATCAAATTTTCCTACATTTTTCTGGAATGGAATTTTCTGAGCGCAGCTAGGTGCTGAAATTGGGAGCTGTCTGGAATTGAATTTCACCCGATCGGTTGGGTGTCCGGGTGGCCGATCAGTTGAGCCATTTTCAGCAGTTGAGCCTCTGTTTATTAACACCCAATCGGTTGATACTGGGTGGGCCTGTTTTAGCAGTTTTAGTGGGTTTTTGGACCTGAACTGTTAAGGGTTTGTGGGGGGCTTATTTATATGAGATTGTGCACGACTTGTGGGAGTTCCTCCCCCATCTTTTCAGCAGTTTTCTTTCCCTTTCTTGGGATCTTTAGGGCAGGTTAGATTAGGTTTTAATAAATCTTGTAAAGGATTGGTGATTCAATTGCAAGATAAGTCTCTTTTCTCTCATTTTCATTGTTTTGTGTTATTTTCATGTTGCTTGATGATGAACGTTTGTTTGGATTTATTGATTGCTATCATGTTCTTCATCATTGAGTAGTTGTTGATGAACCCTAATATGTGTTAGAGTCGGATTGATGCTTGGGATTTTACAATTGACTTGATTGCATGGCATGTGTTTGATGGAATGTGTCAATGGGGATTTCTAGCAATCTGAGGCCAATTCATATGGCGACACACTAGTGTGTCGGGGATTGGGGTCCGGTGTCTTGTCCAGTCAAGATCCGCTTTGATGTATTGCTAGAAATCACATTCGACCTATTTGGCCATTAGGGTTACGCATGGGCGTTTTATTGTCATTGGCGGGAGAAAGACCGCCTCTGACCTTCGGGCCAAGGGGAAATAAAACTGGCGTTTGATCCCCTAGCGACAGCTCATGCCCCTAGCGTTGACATCGAGTCCTCGTGCATGGGAACGGCTTGGATGAAATGTTTGTAGTTATCATTGTGGCCTTAATGCTCCCAGTTGTGGTCGATGTTAATGGACATGGGAATGCCCACTGTCCGGAACCGGGTAGACCTAGCGTACTGGGCATCGACCGGAATATCGGGCCCATGGGATGCTAGATACCACCTTTAGGGGCAATGTCTCACCCTGGGTCAAGTCAAATACCAAGTGTCATTAGTGCTCTTGCCCGTGCTAGCGGGGATTCTTTTCTTGTCTTTTTATTTATTTTCTTTATTCCTAACTTCCACCTATATTATCCGCATTGCTCTCACACAACCTTGGCAAGGCTAGTAGCCATTCAAGCCATCCACCTCCCTGTGTTCGATAAATCCGCACCCTACATTAACCGTGCACTTGCGGTAAAATGACACCGCGCCCAAACCGTAAACGGGGCGCCGGTCAAGTTTTTGGCGCCGTTAATGGGGAGGCGTTCGGTTTGATATTTGCTTACCTTGGGTTTGTTAGACTACGCATAAAAGAAAAAACAAATACAATAACTAAGAGATTTTTTCCCCTACCATTATATTATCTTTTTGTTATTCTCTTGTACTATTGACGCTCCTCTTTAGTTTTCTTATTTTTGTTGTCCATGTATCTTTGATATTACCATGTGGAGACCCAATTTCGATGCTCAGATGGGAGAATATTATTTTGATCAGAATTCTCAGATGGGAGAATACTATTTTGATGAGAGTGCTCAGACGATTGAAGAGATGCTTGCACATCAGATTGAAATGCAAGCCAGAATTGAACGAGGTGATTTTCTGTTGGAATCGGTGAAAAGTGACCTTGAAACCAATGCGCTCATGCCTATGGCTACAATGATTTCCAAGGATACCAGTTCAGCTTCTTCATCTTATGGGCAAGAATCATCTCTAGTCATATTGCCAGAGCCAAAATGTGCCTTCTTTGATCCCACACCCTACGATACAGCTATTGCATATGAAGGTTGGATGGACGAAGAGGCAGTGGGGGAAGCAGAAATTGAATCATATGCGTCGCCAGAGGAGGAAACATTTCAGAACTTACTGGAGGGCATCTTGGAGTCAGTGAGGTTCACTGGTTCATTCAGCGTCACGGCAGGCGATGCATTTGAGCTAGGCTTTACAGATTTTGTTATGAAACGTGTTTCAACTGCAGGAACAATTGGGGGAGACGTCCATGGAAGTTTTGATTTTTTGGGGAGTAGATTACTTTTTTGGATTGCTTGATGGCTTACTCACCCACTTTATACGTCCCAACAAGTTGACACACATAAGCAGCTGGCATCGCCATTCCAGAGAGAGCCTGCATTGTTAGTTTTTGAGGAGGCTTTACACGCAGAGCCAGAGCTTATCAACAAGGAGGTCATGCATCGAGACGGGGACACATCCATTCATGAGGATCCCGAGCACTGCACTCCTCTATTAGAGCTCCCGCAGCCACCTCATTCTTCCACTGACGCCGAGGAGACTACAGAGCTTACACATACCAGCAAGGAGGATGTGCGTGAGGACGAGGACACCACGATCACATGCGAGTGGTCCGCTCGACATCCACCTCCACAACCATCTATGTCGATGCTTCTTCCTTGGCCTGTGGTCAACCACGATGATGTTATTCAGGACATCGAGCAAATGGTGGAGCATAAGCATGTCAACGAGGAGAATGTGCATGAGGGTTTGAGTACGATGGTCCACTTCATGGAGCCCGAGTAACATCTACCTCTACCGTCACTCTCCACTTCTTCTGTGGCTGAGCATCTACTTGAGCATATGGCCCCTATTCAGGGAGATTTTCATACTCACTCACACTCCACATTTAAGTCTCTCTTTTCCCGTCCTATTTCTTTAGACACATATATTTTTGACACACCATATCTCTCGCAGGACACAGGATCTACTTCCCCTGAGGTATGCTGCGGTGTATCACCACCTGGAGAGCCACTTCTCTTGGAGAGCGAGGATTTGGTAGTCACTATTACAGAGGATAGCGACCCATTCTCAGGGAGTATCCGTCACCCTTTTATTATTTTTCCATCTTATTTTGACGATTATCTCTGGGATACTTTTATTTTGGGAAAAGATTTTTTGCCATGGACTAATGCACCTCGTCCTTTGTAGGTCATAGGGGGACACCTCCTAAGGATGCTTGATGGTGCATTTCTTGGGTCCATTGGCACACGTGGCACAGCACTTTTGGCGGAGCCACAGAAGGAGCAGTTAGAGCAGCTACCTGCCCCACTCCAGATTCTGGATCCGCCTATGCTCAGGTGTATCCTAATCTAGTAGTGTAAAAATTTACCGCTTTCTAGTTTAGATTAGAATAATCTTGTCTTCTCTCATTAGCGAGGGGAGCGTATCTAGGGTTTGCTTTTGCATCATTATAACCCATCATATCGTGCTCTTCTGTCATTTCACGCCCATCACCCTATCCTTGCTCTTTTGGCATTTTCCTTGGCCCCGTTATCATTTTTCTCCATGAGACCACTACCACCTCCAAAGGGTGGTGATGCCTGTTTTGCCTATTGTTCACTTTCCCCTTTATCTTTTTATGCCCAGTATCAGATTTTCATATCTTGTGGGGATAGCTTATATCAGCTTGGGGGAGAGTATCACACATAGTCATTTTTGTTATTTTTGACGCATTTCCCCTCCCATTTTATCTTTGCCCTCTCATAAGTGATCTTATTGCATTGAGGGCAATGAAAGCTTTAGCTTGGGGGAGTTGCATTTCATGCATGTCCTTTGTTTTCTTCCATTTTCACCTTTTTCATGCATCAAAAATTTTTCTTTTCATTTTTATGCAACATTCCCATCATGCATTTCTCTTTCTCCATTTCGTTCTTGCCTCTTTCTAGAGATGAACCCTCAATGATATCTTTCCACTCATGCTTCACTTTTCGCATTTGAGCACCCTTTTTCCATCACGCTATTTCTTTGATTATTCAATGCTCATATATGTGTTTTACCATCTCTTGGGTTTATTTGCTATATTTCGAGATTGTTGGTTGTGATTGTGTTTAAGGCATTCTTCTAGCTATATCATATTTTTGTATGCCCCTCTATTTGAAGTTCCTAGATTTTCATGCTTCATTTCCAAGAAACGGTTATTTTACCATCCTACCCCTATGCTTCTAACTCTTGCATGAAATACTATATGTGTACTCTTATCGCATGTGTTAGCTACCTTTCAACATGATTAGGATAACCATACCCTTGTCCCGTGCCTTAATTAATGAGGATTTTCTTGCCATGCTTGGATTTCTCAAAAGTTCTCTTTTGTTTTACTTTATACATTCCCCCTCGTCGTGCATCGTTCTCCCATTTGGGGGAGTGCACACTTTTGTACATATTTTTGCATAATGGTCCTTCGGGGTTCTTCGTAACCCGACGCCCTAAAGCCATCTGGCTTAGGATTTGTAGGCCGCCCTTGCATTCCATTGCGATTCCGCAAGTTTGCAAGACAAAAATATTAAAATCAAAAACAACAAAAACTGCCCAAAACCCAAAAATATGTATATATGCCACATTCTCCCCTTTTCCCGCGCTCTCCACATTTCCTATATTTGAGTGCACCATTGTATATAGGGAGGCGAGAGTTTGTACAAAGTGATCTTTCCACATCTTCTACATCTCCTTTTGAAAATACAAGCAAGGCAAGAAAGTGTTTCGAAAATCGAAAACGACAAGTGTGTGTGGTGATTTCTTACATCCTAGAGATCGCTAGTAATTCCCATGATTCATATCTATTCTTTCTTACTTCTTCATACATGTATGGGTATCTCGTATTCACCGTTTGGAGGATTTGATATGAATTTTGAGCTTCCTCATATTTGGGCATATTATTTACTATAACATGCTATGATAGCTATGCCTTTGCCAATGTCTGCCTCTATCTCTTTTGAGCTCTATTGATATGAACCAATGACGCTATATTATGAGATTGAATTCTTGATTTAGATCGTGATATGCTTTACTCTTGTACTTAAGTGTGTTGGTGATTACATTTGTGGTTTGGAGAGGGTGATCTAGGATTCTTTGCTTTCCTTTCTTGCTCTCGCACCCAAACTTCATTCCAACTCGTCTTCCTCGGGACGAGGAAGAGTTTAGCTTGGAGGATTTTGACGCGGGTTCATATTTCACCTTGCACACGCTCTTTACCATGCTTTCACATGCATTTCATCTCATTCCATAATGTATATATCACATTTTGGTTCATATTGACTATTGGGTGTATTGCTTGTATTTCAGGTAAATATCGGCATTTCGGCGTCTTCTGGAGTCAACCTTGCATGTCGGGACCAAAGAGCGCGTATACGGCAAAGATCCAATGGCCAAAGAGAAGGATTTGAAGATTTGGAGCTTCAACCGATCGGGTGGACAGACCCACCTGATCGGTTCGTGCACATATATCCGACCCGGACAGAAGATGAAGTGAAGAGCAGCTCACCCGATCGGTTCAGTGATTGGGTGAACCCGCAGAGCTCTCTATCTTTTTGAGCCAAAGCCACCTGATCGGTTGACTTCTCAACTGATCGGGTCATCTCCTCGGGTCATTTTGGGGAAGAACCCACCCGATCGGTTGACACTTCAACCGATCGGGTGGCCTTTTCTTCCTCTTTCGCACACTGATGATGCATTCATTGATGATCTTATATCATTCCAGAGGAATTTTGGGTGATCTCTTATTTTTCTAGCGTCGGCATCGTCATTATCTTTCCAACGATAGGTCGCATGCCCAAATACGATTTTTCTACAATTTTCTGAAATTTTCTAAGCGCGGCTAGGTGCTGAAATTGGGAGCAGTCTAGAATTGAATTTCACCCGATCGATTAGGTGTCTGGGTGGCCGATCGGTTGAGCTGTTTTTAGCAGTTGAGTCTCTATTTATATCCACCCGATCGGTTGATACTTCTACCGATCGTGTGTGCCTATTTTAGCAGTTTTAGTGGGTTTTTGGATCCAAACTGTTAAGGGTTTGTGAGGGCTTATTTATACGAGATTATGCACGACTTATGGGAGTTCCTCCCCCATTTTTTCAGCAGTTTTCTTCCCCTTTCTTGGGAGCTTTAGGGTAGGTTAGATTAGGTTCCTACTTCAATAAATCTTGTAAAGGATTGGTGATTCAATTGCAAGATAAATATCTTTTCTCTCATTTTCATTGTTTTGTGTTATTTTCATTTTGCTTGATGATGAATGTTTGTTTGGATTTATTGATTGCTATCATGTTCTTCATCATTGAGTAGTTGTTGATGAACCCTAATATGGGTTAGAGGAGGATTGATGCTTGGGATTTTACAATTGACTTGATTGCATGGCATGTGTTTGATGGAATGTGTCAATGGGGATTTCTAGCAATCTGAGTCCAATTCATATGGCGACACACTAGTGTGTCGGGGATTGGGGTTCGGTGTCTTATCTAGTCAAGATCCGCTTTGATGTATTGCTAGAAATCACATTCGACCTATTTGGCCATTAGGGTTACGCGGGGGCGTTTTATTGTCATTGGCGGGAGAAAGACCGCCTCTGACTTTCGGGCCAAGGGGAAATAAAACTGGCGTTTGATCCCCTAGCCATAGCTCATACCCCTAGCGTTGACATCGAGTCATCGTGCGTGGGAACGGCTTGGATGAAATGTTGGTAGTTATCATTGTGGCCTTAATGCTCCCAATTGCGGTCGGTGTTAATGGACATGTGAATGCCCACCGTCTGGAACCGGGTAGACCTAGCGTACTGGACATCGACTGGAATATCGGGCCCATGGGACGCTAGGTACCACCTTTAGGGGCAATGTCTCACCCTGGGTCAAGTCAAATGCCAAGTGTCATTAGTGCTCTAGCCCGTGTTAGCGGAGATTCTTTCTTGTCATTTTATTTCTTTCCTTTATTCCTACACTTCCACCCATATTATCCGCGTTGCTCTCACATAACCTTGGCGAGGCTAGTAGCCATTCAAGCCATCCACCTCCCTGAGTTCGATAAACCCGCACTCTACACTAACCGTGCACTTGCGGTAAAACGACAACGCGCCCAAACCGTAAACGGGGCCCCGGTCAGGGACATGCGAATGTCTTAAAATATCACAGTCGACTGTGTGATCCACATACGACTGTTTTCTATTCTTCAGTCGCCTGTTGCAGAAATATCAAAATAACAGAGAGTTGGCTCTTTTTGCTCCCTCAGGAATCTGAAGATGACAGGCGACTGTAGAATATTACAGTCGACTGTCAGTCCTCTTACGTGCGACTGTTTTGTACTCCAGCTTCTGTAGTTCCAGTTCTTTAAGGGCAGGCGGCTGCCGTTATTTAGGCAGTCGAATGTTGTTCCATCCACAACCGACTGTTTTGTACTCCTCCTCTTTAGTGGGTTTAGTCTCCTTAGGGACACCTGAAAAATCCAGAAAAATCTCTATAAATATAATAGACATTTATAATGTTTTGGAAAGTGAAATTGTGCCATAATAAAATCATAAGATCACAAATGATGAATTAGTGTAAATATAGTTAAGAGAGCATGATTCCATGGGTTATATGTACATGAGGAGATGATTAAGAGGTTAGAATATGCAATATTTATTCATAATCACTCGGGCGAGTGGAGTTCTTTCTCAGCCGAGTGGAAGTCACCACTTGGCCAAGTACATTATGGCACTCATGCTGGTAGATGTCGTCGTATCGGCTTTACTTGGCCGAGTAAGCTACTTCACTCGGGCGAGTGAGCTGCCTCACTCGACTGAGTGGCCTGTTTCAGAACTCTTTTCTTCTCCTCCTCGCTTCCTGGTCGATACTTTCGATGTCCTTCTTCTTCCACTCATCCTCCAGCACCGTTAACTCTCTGATATGAACATAGGCGATGCTCCGGCACGCGTGCAAGTCCTCTAGGCTCCAAATCGCTCCCAATTGCTCCATATCTCCTGAAATCAGACGAAAACAAGAAATAGTGAAAAGTATCGAAAAATCGTCAAGTAATCGTGAACATCGCGATATGAGCAATCGAAATGGCATGCGAATATGCAGAAATAAAGTGTAAAATATGAGCCTGTCAAGTCTTCGCTTTGAGTATCTCCAAAAAGTTTTGAGCACGCTTGAATTAAGACTTAAAATTTATTCCCTCCTCAAACTCTTCCGTTCCTCCGTTCAATTCCTAGCAAGATGAGGAAGAGGTTTGGATCTGATCTAAATTCTTTGACGTGGGTTCTGTTCAAGTGTAAATTTCTTCGGCAAGCGGTTGGCTCGGAGGCACGTTGTTGGCTCACCTCGGGACGCGGTTCGGCTCGGGAGAAGCGGCTCAGCCCTAATGTGGGGCATCGCTTTAAAGTTCAAAGAAAGGTTACAGAAAACGACGCTTCTATTCTACGGAAACGAAGTTCCAGGTATGTTTTCTTTTACTATGCTTTCATATATGTTGCATTAGTTTAGATATTTCTTTGGGGTTGGTCAGACCCACCCCAAAGACTGTAGATTTTCATGGCTAGGGTTTATGAAACTCTTATGGCTGACATTAAATAGTTTAATGTATTTTATTCTGCTGCCTTTTATGCTTCTATTGTCCGTCCGACGTAGGACATGTGTAGATTGTATGCCCTAAGGGTCCATCAAAACCCAACAGTAGCGACCGATAAATCATTGGTGCTACAATATGGATCCAACCTATTCTCCGAGTCCCCTATCTTGCAGTTAGACACCGAGGGGACGAGGATTGAGGCTTCATCTGTTGGATCGGTATCTAAGCCTTGAGGGGAGGGGTGTGTGTGAATAGGCTAAGAAAATATTTTTGTGATCACACAAGCAATATTCAACACAACCAATCAGATACAGAGTAAATTAAATGCAAGTAAAGACAATCACATAGTGCACAAGAGATTTACACTGATTCGATCGCGCAAAACGACCTACTACATCCACA
Organism: Scilla litardierei; assembly: GCA_030789695.1. Classification (NCBI taxonomy): domain Eukaryota; kingdom Viridiplantae; phylum Streptophyta; class Magnoliopsida; order Asparagales; family Asparagaceae; genus Scilla; species Scilla litardierei. Next base: position 161,487,922 of record CM061141.1, read on the forward strand.
AAGCAAATACTAGATTAAATAGTATCCAGGTACAACTATAAAGAGTTATGAGCCCCAACTCTACGCTCACCAAGTACTGTACCACACTCACCAAAGTGCCAAACATTATAATCTAGTACAAGCTCTCTCTTAACTAGCCCCAACTAGTCAAGACCCAAAAACCGATAGTTTAATCACAGTACGAAGATCAACAAACCAAATATTATAACGGTAAAGCGATAATTGGTTTAGAAAGCTCAATTTGTATTGGTGTTGCAGTCTCTGTCAATCAGCACGTCGTCAGGTACACTCTGACGCAAATGTAGCCTTGATCCGATCTCTGGATCTCATTCTGTAACTCCGCGAAGTTTAATAGCAATATGGTCTGTGTGTATAGAAATTCTAGCACAGATCTGATCCAAATTGGGATGTGCGCACAGCAGCTCCTTCAACTTCTTCTTTTCATGCAAGCTTTCTCTTGACTTCAACTGGGCTCCAACAAACCCTAGGTGAAGACGACGGCAACGTGAAGATGTCTGGCAGCAACTATACCTTTGTGGCACCAAAATGGCCGGCAGTGTAACCTCCTTCATCCAGCAGCAACCTCTGTGAGCATGGCAACTTCAATGATCACGGCAGCAAACTTTGTGTGCACGGCAACTAGGGCAGCATCATGAAGACTCGTCGATGGCAAAGAGGACCTGATTCAGCGGTCTCATTGTGGAGGCAAGAAGATGGGAGCAACATGATGGTTTCACGGTAACAAGGTAGTCATCAGTAGTAGATGGAAGATGGCAGCAAGGAGGATGATTTCTTTGTAGCGAGATGAAGGACGGTAGCACCAACGAACATCATACAGGAACTCTTCACACACGCATGGAGGTCATTGTTTTGCTTGGAAGATGACCTCGGTAGTAGCTTCTTCTCGGCAACAGGATGAATTCCACGACGAGGTGTTGAAGGCATGGAAGATGACCACGGCAGTGGCTTCTTCTCGGCAACAACGAGGTCGTTGGCAAGCAGCAAAGGAACATCACTGGAGCTTGAAACCAGGAGAGAAGAGGCTAGGACTTCTTTTTTGAGTAGGTTGTAGCTATGGTTTGATCTGAGTAGGTTGCGACAGCTTGTACCTTGTAGCTTTGAGAAATTACAGCTTAGGATTTTATAGACTAGGGTTTCTTTTTTTCTTAGTGCTTTTTGGTCGCTTGGTTTATATAAGGGTTTGTGGTGAGAGGTTTGGCTCAAGGAGAATTCTATAAAACTAGGAATACTTAATGAGATTTGAGTAGATTTGATTTTCAAATACAAACCATCTTCCTTATCCCTCATCACTTGACCAACTCCTTCTCGAATATGAATTTCTAATTTCTTCATCACTTTGACCAAGTCCCCCTTTTAATATTCACTAGCTTGCAACCGTCTCCGTATTTACATCATTGCCACTCCTGAAATACTTAGCAAACACATCAAAACGTTCACACATGTTTGTTATCATCAAAAACGAAGTAATAATCGTTGTATCCAACAATCTCCTCCTTTTGATGATGACAAACTATATTTATGATTTGAGCATTAAACATCCAAGTAACGTCATCGAGACATGTGTGTTTGTGAAGTGTGATGGATGTACAATACTGATGTTCAAGTATACTCAACCTATATGCATGCTCCCTCTATATCCATGCTTCCCCTTGAACAAATATCCATATCATGCTCCCCCTTGAACAAATATCCATTAAAACCAAGTGCTCTTCCTTAAAAATATTCTCCCCCTTTTTATCATCAAAAGTGTACCCACGAAGTCAATGCCATATACCATGCAAAAATAGAGCATTATAAATCACATCAAACAATTGCATGTAAACACTTTTATAATAAACAGTCCATATTCAAAGAAAATTATAACAAAGACTTCTACACCATTGTGTATGTGTGGTGATTAAACATTAAAGTACATAGGAAGAACTATCAAGAAATTCAACCAAAGCAAATCCAATTTTCCATCTAACATGACATCATGTAGGATTGATTGTCCCCACCTTATTGATAATGAGTTCAAGGTACCTCACCCGAAACATAGCCTATGAGGACTTTTAGATTTGGGGTGGCATTGCTTGACGAGTATAACACCAACGCTAAAGTTTACTATTAAAGCATATGTTGGATACTCGTGGTTTGTATCGTTGCCATGGATCGTATCCATTTTTCATACGGAGCTCTTTTCCTTCTTTTTTCATTTATATCCTTCGTTTTGTTTTTGTTTTAATTCAATTCTTTTGAGCTCTACTTTTTATCCAAGGCAAGACACATCATATACCGTAGAATTTCAGTTAATTTATCCTCCTACATTCACTTTCCAATATTTCAGGAAAGATGTCTCCGTATGTACAACAACATTTAATACTTGTGGAAGTGAAAGTGTAGGTGTAGAAATCAATTATTCAAATCATTGAACATGTCATGGTTATTCAGAGAGTCTAACATGCACATGTAGGTATATCAATAATACATCAATTCTACATGGATATGTATATCATTCATTAATACCATTTTGATGAGCAAAAGCGGAATACACAGTAAGCACCATTTTTGTATAGAGAGAGATATGTGTGTGTGTGTGTGTGTGTGTGTGTGTGTATCTATATATATGTGTATATGTATATGTATGTATATATGTATATGTATATGTATGTATATGTATATATAGGAATATGGAGGTGAGCTGACAGCGCAAATTCGGCCTCCCATTGCTGTCAACGATTTGAGGCTCAAAAAATTTTTTTAATTTTTTTTCAGTACGTTCTACTACTTGTTAACTAGCTTTCACCCATTTTCAAGTCAATCCAATACCGTTTGAGCCCCCATCCATGTGTTTCAAAAAGATTGCACGGGCAGTTTCCAAAATCTGAGCTATCTTTTTGAAACACATGGATGGGGGCTCAACGGTGTTTGATTGACTGAAAATGGTGGGGAGCTAGTTAACAAGTAGTAGAACATACTGCAAAAAAATTTGAAAAATAAATTCTTTTTTGGCCCCAAATGGCTGACAGCGCAGGAAAATTCCTTGCACTGTCAGCTAATAAGGGCCGGAGCTGTCAGCGCATGAAGTTTCTAAAACGGTTCTGGCTGCAAGAGTGTATCAATGGAAGTTCTCCCTTGTGGGGTATGTTTTGGGAGACATCCCTTTCTATGGTCAGATACGTGCGTGGGTTGATAGACTTTGGAACCTAAAGAAAGGCGTGAAGATTTTTAGCAGGGATAATGGCTTCTTTTGTTTCAAATTCGAAGATGGAGGCGAGTGTGATAGGATCCTCCACGGTGGGCCCTGGATGTTTGATGGAAGACTGGTTGTGTTGCAACGATGGAATTCTACTCTCAAATATAAGCGCGACATCCTATCGTCGGTCCCTGTATGGGTACAGCTTCATGGGGTGCCACTGGGTATGTGGACCCTGGAGATTATGAACGCTATTGCTTCGGTTACAGGGAACCAGATTTTCTTGGATAAACTCACTGCAAAGAAGTAGCATCTGTCTTATGCGCGTTGCCTAGTTGAAATCCATGCCAAGAAACCAATTCCTGAATCAGTTATGGTGCATACCGATGACGGGCCAACAATCTCAATTGGTGATAAAGTAGAAGGGGAACCCCCTAGGTGTTCGCAGTGTATTTGTTTTGGTCACTGTAATAAGCAATGCCCAGATTTGGTCAAGCGCCCTTCATTCCACACCAAACCAAAAGATAGTGATGGGGGAGGTCTCTTTAATGCTTCGAATGTTTTGCATGCATCCATTTTGCACAGGAAACCAGCAGATGATATTCATATAGAGGGAGAAAATTTGGCATCACGGTAGATTGGTTTGGAGGGCGGGAGGGGTACAAACTCTCGGTCTGTTCAGACTGGGAATGGAAGTCTGAAAGAGAATAGGGGGGACAACCCAGATGTAGCGGGCAGCCGGCATGATCTTGACTCGGAGGTGACAAACGGCGGGATTGGATCCAAACAAGCGAGAACTGAGGGATTAATGGGGGAGCGACTAGCTGATCCCCATGCATCGGCTGAGGGATCGAGTGACCTGGGCACTCCAACTGAGGTAATACCTATGGCACAATCAACTGAGCCCATTGCTTCTACAGAATCTGTTGCTATGGACCAAAATATTGATATGGAACCTGAAGGCCTAAATGATACCGTGGTTACCGAGGCTTCGGCACCAGAGGCTGTCCTGCCCTCTCTCCTTGATGACAACCACATCGATGAGATTGACAGCGTGCCAAAGGAGTTAGCCATTGATAACCCAAGATGGCAAATGAGGAACACCTACTCCTACAGCAAAGGTCAGAGGTGACGGGAATGAAGACATACTCCCAAGCAGAGACACAGACCCATAAAAGCTCCAGGATAAGGGGGGGTAGCCTTAAACAACAAACTACTAACCAATGACTGTTTTCCTATGGAATACTAGAGGTCTCAATAACCCGATTCGTAATAGGGATCTGCGTGATAGGCTCACTAAAATAAAGCCCTCGGCTGTGATACTTTTTGAGACCAAGCTCAAGTCTCCCTTAAGTGGTAATAAATCTGTACTCCCGACATCATGGGTCTCTATAGATAATTTCGATATTGTAACAGGAGGGAGGATACTGATGGGATTTGACCCTAATGTCTGGAAATCTACAATTGTCTCCTGATCAGCCCAGCATATCACCGTGAAGTGTATAAATATAGGGGGATTTTTGTGTGCTATTACAGGGGTGTATGCTCGCAACACCATTGTGGACAGAAAGGAGTTATGGGATAAGCTGGAGGCGGATGCTTCTTGGGTAAGGAGTTCGGCTTGGTTGGTGGGGGGAGATTTCAATAGTGTACTTTTCTCGAAAGACAAGGTGAGTGGCAGGAAGCTTCATGAAAAGATGGTGAATGACTACACTGGATACATTAGCAAGTGCCATCTTCAGGAGCTCAAAAGTACGGGGAGCAGACTAATCTGGTGTAACAATCGAGTTGGTGATTGTCGCATTGCGGCCCAGCTCGACCGCGTCTTCTCTAATGCTGATTGGAACAACTTGCTGTCGAAATCTTATTTTGAATATTTGGACCCTCACACAAGCGACCATTCCCCAATGGTTGTTTACCTCCACCGCCAGGTACATTCCGTTCCTAAGCCTTTCAAGTTTTACAATTATTGGACCAAATACCCAGGATTTTTTGAGCTTGTTGAAGATAGCTGGGGTGGCTATGTTGTCGGCACCCCTGTGTTTCGGCTGGCCCAAAACTCAAGAGGCTCAAGACTATTCTCCGTAAATGGGCTCTTGATTACAACGTTGCAACTGTTGTGCAATCATGCCGCAAAGACTTGGAAGCTATAAGGATCTCCCCGGATCTACATCATAATCCCACCTTGCAGGCCGCAAAACATTCAGCTTTGAAGGCTTTGGCAAGAGCAATGGGCCTTGAAGAGGAAATGTATCGTCAAAGGAGTCGACAGGATTGGTTGTCTTTGGGGGATAGAAACACAAAATTTTTCTACAATGCTATGAAGTCCAGGGAGAGCCGCAACAATCTGAGCCATTTAGTTAATGCTGACGGCATGCAGAATAGATCGTATGAGGATCTTAAGAATGAAACCCCTGCTTTTTATAAAGAACTGTATACTCAGCAGCACTATGAGACTACTTTCACTACGCTAACCCCAAAGCGTATTCTCACTGAAGAGGCTTCTGCCTGGCTTGTCATAAGGATTTCTAATGAGGAGCTTAAAAATGCGGTCTTTCAGAAAGGGGCAGACAAGGCACCGGGACCGGATGGGTTCAATGGCCACTTTTACCAGTATAGTTGGCACTTAATTGGTGATGAAGTCACAAATGCAATGAAGTCCTTTTTCAGATCTGGTAAGCTTCTGAGGCAAATAAACAACACAAACCTCACATTCGTTTCCAAAAATTCCAATGCATCGAGTCTGGGCGACTATAGGCCTATTGCCTGCTGTAATGTTTCTTATAAAATCATCAGCAAAATCATTTACAATAGAATCAAGGTGGTCATTCATAAGATGATATCTCCAAACCAAGCTGCCTTCCTAAAAGGGTGGCTGCTGTCTTGATTCCACCCTCATTGCCCACGAGCAGATCAGAGACTACAGTAACCCAAGGGGGGAGCATGTTTAAAACTGGATCTAAACAAAGCTTTTGACAACGTAAACCGGGATTTTATTTACTACTTCCTCAGCCATATGGGGTTCCCAAACATATTTATAGAGTGGATTAGAGAATGTATATCTACGGCCACCTTCTCTGTCATGGTACATGGATCTCCGGTGGGGTATTTTGGGGTTAACAGGGGCATTTGACAAGGTGACCCACTCTCCCTGTACTTGTTCGTTATTGTAATGGAAGATTTCTCTATTTTGATTGCTAAAGCACTTAATGGAGGCGCCATTCAGCCTATAAGACGCATGGGCACCATCTCCCATCTTCTATTTACGGACGACCTTCTAGTGTTTTGTCGTGCAAATAAGAAATCGTTTCTGGGTATCAAGGATCTACTGGTTGAGTTTACTAGATATACGGGGCTCCAAGTAAACTGGGATAAAAGCTCCGCCATGTTTAGCAAGGGTATTAAGTAGAAGGCTGCCTTAGCTGAATGTCTGGGTATCAAGCTGGCAACCACTATCACCACCTACTTGGGGTTACCCCTTTCAGCAAAATACCATAAGTCTCCTATGTATATCAGACTAGTGGATAAATGAAAGAAGAGACTGATGGGATGGTCCTATTCTATGTTGTAATTAGCAGGGCAGATTGAGCTAGTGAGAACAGTTATCCATGGTATGGTCGCCTTCTGGATGCAGGCATTCCATATCCCCATCACCATTCTAAGGACTATTTCAGCGGCATGTAGGCGGTTCATTTGGGGTACTTCTCGAGTGTGGGCCTGGGAGGATATCTGCACCCCAAAAACTGAAGGAGGGGTGGGCATCAGATTATTTGAAGATCTAAATGTCACGGCAGGCATCAGACTAACATGGCGATTTCTCACCTCCAATACTCTTTGGGTAAAGCAAATGAGATGTAAGTATGTGACGTGCGTTTATATTTCATATATTCACGCACGTTTTCTTTTGTGTTTCTCCGTGTTTTTCCGCCGTCTCTTATTCGTTTTCGTGTATTTTCCCGTTTTCTTTCACTTTTCTTTGTTTATCCATGATTATAGGGGATTGACCACGTAGGGGACGTTTAACGATGATATCCCAAGTCCCCGGAGCAACGAGAGAAGTCACGCGTGATCCAGGGGGTCAAACGCCAAAGAATTCATCTTTCAGCCCCTCACCCGGTCGGTTGGCCATCTCCAACCGATCGGGTGATGCACGCGTGCACCACCCGGTCTCTGCCGCAGCTCACAAAGAAGTCACCCGACCGGTTCGCAGACCGGTTCAGCAGGGGTTGTTCTCTGTTTTCTCGAAGCAAAACGCCAACCGATCGGGTGACTCTCACCCGATCGGTTCATCTGTAGCTGAAGAAGAAGAGCTGAAGACATGGAAGTCGAACCGATCGGTTCACCCGACTGCTTCAAGAACCAACCGGTCACTCAAGAACTCACCCGACCGGTTCATGTGATAGGGTGAAAGCTCGTCGTTTTCTGTTATTAATTTGTAACGGATCAACCAATCGGTTGACTTGTCAACCGATCGGTTGATGCGACGGTCTATAAATAGAACCCCTAGGGTTCCAGAAACGGGAGCTGTTCTTTTTTCTACTGTTTTATTTCCTTGTGACGGCTGTAATTGTTACTCTTTTGTAAGTTTTCAGATCTTTCTAAAATTTTAGTATTGTCTTTATTACTCCATTACTTCCGCAGTGCAATTGTCCGATTATGAATCCAACGGTTAAATTTCATTTAGATCGCTTTTTCATGAATTTTTGTGAGTAGTTCCCAAATCTGGGATTTTGGTGGAAACCCCTTCGGGGGCTCTTCCCGATGCGTCCATAGGGTTAGGAAATCGATATGGAGTAGGAATCTAACGGTTACGCGGGGTGTTTCATTGTCATCGACGGGAAAAAGACCGCCTTTGACCGTTGGGCCAAGGGGGAATAAACTTGGCAGTTGACTCCCTAGCCATAGCTCACGCCCTTAGCGTAGACGCCGAATCCTAGCACGCGGGAGCGACAGGATGAGACATTGGGAGATATCGTTGCGGGCTCAGTGCTCCCAGGATCGATCAGTGTTAATGGACACGGGAGTGCCCACTGATCGAATCCGGGAAGTCCGGTGTATCATCCTGGGCACCGACCGGAATATCGGGCCCATGGGACGCCTGTACAACTTTCAGAGGCAACGTCTCACCATTAGACCCTAATCCCAATCGCTATCCATACCCGTAGGCCGTATCGGCGAGAGTCTCTCGTCGGGTTGGAAACCAAAGTCCCGGGTTTTCTTTCTTGTTGTTCATCCCCTTTTATTTCCTTTCGTGACAACCATTCACCGATTTGGGCTAGCTCGCCCCTCAGGGTGATTTAGGTCCTACCTGACCCAAGCACAACCTTGCCTCCCTGAGTTCGATATTCCCGCACCCTACACTTACCGTGAAACTTGCGGTAAACGACACCGCGCCGCCGCGACGCAAGCAGGGCGCCGGTCAAGTTTATGGTGCCGTTGCCGGGGAGGCAACGTGCTTGTTATTTTAGGATCTCTTGAACCCTCGTGTCTAGCTCACATCCCTACCTCGCGATAATTTTCGCATTCTCCTTTTTCTTTTTTATTTTTTTTCTTATTTTTATTCCTTATTTTATCTGTTTCTTTCCCACTTGTCGCTTCACGGGTGTTTGTTGTTTTTCATGCGCAGGAGTTCAAGGAGTCTTGACGACTTGATTCCCCTCGATCCAGAGATTAACGCCACCCTTAGGCGTTTGGCCGCCGAGAAGCGAAGAAGAGAAGATCCCGAATCCATGGAGGAGAACACCCCACCTCACAAGTCTCTGCTGGAGTACTCGATGCCATCCATCGAGTCGACTTCCGCCATCCGATCTCCAGCTATTGCGGCCCAAAGCTTTGAGCTAAAGCCGTCTCTAGTGACATGGATCCAGCAGGACCAGTTTGCGGGTGCACCCATGGAGAGCCCGATCGAGCACCTAGACTCCTTCTTGGAGAAGTGTGACACCTTCCGGATTAATGGTGTCACGGCAGAGGCTATCCGTCTGAAGCTGTTCCCCTTCTCTTTGCGAGACAAAGCCAAGCAATGGCTGAGGGGGAAGGACCCTAACACTTTCAACACCTGGGAGAAGCTATCCAACGCTTTTCTGACGAAGTTCTTTCCTCCGGGGAAAACCATGAAGTTGAGGAGTGAGATCTCCTCCTTCTCCCAGGCCAGCCACGAGTCCTTGCATGAAGCTTGGACGAGATATAAAGAGATGCAAAGAAGATGCCCTCACCATGAGCTTCCGAAGTGGCAGATTATTAATCTGTTCTACAATGGGTTGAGGGATGACCTGAAATCTTCTATGGACACCGCGGCTGGGGGTTCCTTCATGTCTAGAAGCGAGGAGGATGCCGGGCATATTCTGGAAAATATGGCATCCAACAATGAGCGGTGGTGTGACGAGAGAGCCACACCAAGATCCGGGGGTATACACAGAGTCGAGGACGTCGACAAACTTTCAAGCAAGTTCGACTTGCTTTCGACCCAGATTTCCGCACTAATGGTAGGAGCCGGTGGGGCCGGTACACAGCAAATTTCTGCGGTAGAGTCCGAATTCTTTGGGGAATTCGACGGTGGTGACATCTCACCACCGTTGGATCAGGCGAGCGCACTATTTTACAACCCTACGTGAAATGCGCCGTATCCGCCAAGGATGAATTCCAACCCGGCCTACTCTCCAAACAACCGGAACCACCCAAACTTCAGTTACCGGCCACCATTTCAGCCCTCACCGCCTCAGCAGCCGCAGTAACAAACTTATCTGCCGGCTAGGCCACAGCAGCAACCATTTCAGCAACAAACTCAGCAACAGTCTTACGCCCCCAGGAATCAGCAGCCGTTCCAGCAGCAGCAGCAGTATGGCCAACAGAGGGCCGTCTCTCTGGTTGAGTCTCTCTTGACTCAATATATTACCAACCAGGAGAGGATCAACCAAAAGCTGGAAATGGGTCAGCGGACCCTCACAGACCAAGTAACCCAGCTGGGGTTACAAGTGGCGAACCTTGCAAGGTCACAAAACCAATTACCTCCACAACCGGAGGTGAACCCGAGGGGAGCAACCCAAACATCGGCACTCGTGCACGAGCACGCAAATGTGTCCGCTATCGTTCTGAGAAGCGGGACACAAATTCCTACTAGAGTGCCCCCTAGCAACCCGGAAGCACCATTGGTCGTTGAGAAACCGATCGAAAAATCAAACGACGCCGGTGCTTCGTCATAAAATCATATGACTCCGGAGGGAGTCTCTGAAGAAGAGAAGAAGAAGGAGGAGGAAGAGAGCCCGAAAGTGTATAAACCCGTTGTGCCATTTCCACAACGGTTGGCTCAGGCAAAAATTGATGAGAAATATGGCAAGTTCTTCGCCATGGTCAAGGACCTAAGCCTGCAAATCCCCTTCCTAGAAGCAATCGAAACAATCCCCTCCTATGCAAAATTCTTGAAAGATTTGGTGACGAGAGGGTCTAGAAAAGAGAAAGTAGTGTTGACGGCGGAGTGTAGCGCTCTTATCCAGAGGGCAAATCCGCCGAAACTTAAAGACCCGGGGAGCTTCTCAATTCCTTGCACGATCGGGGCAGTAAAGATTCATCGTGCACTCGTCGATCTCGGAGCGAGTGTAAGTTTGATGCCCTTGTCGATGTACAAAAGGATAGGAATGTGTGATTTGGAGCCCACCGGCATGACCCTACAACTAGCTGACCGGTCGGTCAAATATCCGGTGGGAATTGTGGATGACCTCCCCGTGAATGTGAGAGGGGTGCATGTGCCTGTGGACTTTGTAGTCACTGACATGCCTGAAGACGCACACACCCCCATTATCCTGGGACGGCCTTTCATGGCCACTGCTGGTGTTCTAATAGATGTGAAGAACGGAAAACTCTCTTTGAACGTCAGCGGAGAGAAAGTTGAGTTTGATCTGGGATTATCCATGAAGCACCCCGATCCCCCTGATGACCCTCGGTGCAATTTGCTTGAGATAGAAGAAGAAAAAGCTGCAGAGGAGAGCTCCTGGGAGATTCTCCTGAGAAACCCCCCCGATGACTTGGAGGATTCAGAAGATGGAGACGGCCCCGAGAACAAAGAAGCTGCTGGAGAACCGAGTGCAGCAAGAACGAATCCTCCCGGGTTCCCCAAGGCACCTCCTGTGAGGAGAACCGGGAAAGAACCCACGGACCTCACTAAAGACGTGGTCCGGATCCTGAAGAAGATGGCGGGAAGCGCCAACACCAAGGAAAAGCCCCCGGATCCCAAGAACAAGGGGAGGGTAGTCGAGCAAGTATTTTTCCAGCCGCTGACTACTCCAAGTGCCTTCAGCTCCAATGAAGAAGAGATGCCGAACTTCGGGCATCACCCGTATCAACCACCGTGAGCATCTCTTACGGGCGTCGAGCCAACGACGTTAAACAAGTGCGCTTCATGGGAGGCAACCCATGTTCTAAACTTTTTCCCCATTTTTCAGCGTTATTTTTGACTTTATTTTGTCTATTTTTATAAATAAAATCAGCCGCGAGAACATCCGTTCGGGGACTTAAACAATTCTACTGGTTTTTGCAGGAAACAAGCCCCAACCGATCGGATGCCAACTCACCCGATCGGTTGGGATGTATCAGATACATGCCGAGATCTGTCCCCATATGACCCGATCGGTTGAGTAATGAAGAGACCGGGTGGCAGACCGGGTGAGCTGGGGAGAACTCTCGGAAATTTTTGGGGAGTATCAACCGATCGGTTGAGTTCGAGCACGATCGGTTGACGTGACCGGGTGAGCAGCCCTAGGTTCTCGGGAAAATGAGTGGAGCGGCCAACCGATCGGTTGAAAAGTCAACCGACCGGTTCGCCTGTAGCATTTCATCGGCAAGAATTTCGACCTAACCGTCAACCGATCGGGTGACAAGTCACCCGATCGGTTCGACTTAAAACCCTATATAAACCCCCCGACACCCGCTCGTTTTCACCCTCGCCCGATCGCAAAATCCGCCGTCGTTTCGCCTTCCCCTCTTCCCCAACAACCGATCCTCACTCCCCCACGCCCTCTACTCCTCCATTACTCCCTCCCTCCACCTCCTCCATTAATCCTTCCATCATCTTCACCCTCACCCCCCTTTTTCATCTCGAGTTTGACCTAATTTCCCCCAAACCATCCCCATTTCGAAAATTATTGCCGAAGGAGTTCGCCGCGGCTCCACGCTACTCTCGTTGAACAGTGTGGGGACTTCTACGAGCAAGCTCCGCCATTCCGCTTGGGTACACTCGCTCCTAAGCTTGTATTCATATATTTGCCCTATTAATTGTGCTTGCTCGTTTGCTTGTGTTAGTGTGCATCCACTGTTTTTGCACTCATTCTTGCTCGCACACTCACACATGGCTCGGGATACGGATAAGGGGAAGGGAATTATGCGGGAAGAGGAGCCGTCTCGAAAGAGACGAAAACAAACACGCCCCCCTTCTCGTACACGAGCACTTACACTTTGCCCTCCTCCGCCTGTTATCCCCCCTGTGGACCCAATGTTGGGCCCGCATGGGTATATTTTTCGGAACCAGGAGCACAAAGATTTTTACCGTAGGCTCGATGCTCGAGGGCATCTATGTACTAAGTTTCCGCACGCATGAACACTTGTCGATCTCGGTGTCTTCACTGAGGTCGAATCTCTTTTCGCTAACTTAGGATGGTTGGCCTTTCTTAATGCATCTGCCGTATCTTACCCGGCCCTCACACTCGAATTTCTCTCTACACTTGTCTGGGAGTCCGGGTCGTTCATCAAATTCAGGGTGCGTAACCGTAGTGTCACCACAAATCTGAACACGATTAACGATATATTTGGTTTCCCCAATCTCGGGGATGATTCCATCCGACACTACGGGTACACGCCTGAGTTTGATGTCGATCAATTCTGGTTCGGCCTCACATTGATCCGTGACTATCCCCGAGGAAGGGCCAAGGCCTCCTCCATCATTCATCACGTGTTTCGTCTAGCCCACAGGATCATTTCATCTGCATTCTTTCCTAGGGACGAGTCCGGCACTGTGACTATCCCTGACCTTTTTATCCTTTGGGCCATGAATTTTCCTTATGTCCGGGATGATGATGGAATTAGCTTCAGGGCCCCTACCGTCCCCATCCATGGCAGCGATTGGCTTGTTTTCAAGCTACTCGAGATCAGCCGGGCCGGTAAGGGGAAGTTTTGTTGTGGGGGCATCATCACGATCATCTGCTCTCACGCCCAATTCAATATTGCCATCCCCAATAATCTTCCAGCTGCCGCAGGACCCTTGCATCTTGATATTGATGTCTTGCGACACATCCACATGAGTAAACCCCGCTCGGATGGCCGCTTCATATTTCATTATGGCCACCCCCAGCCCCTTACACTATTCTGCCCAACCCCGCTCGCATGACCCTTGCTCTCGTGGGAGATTGGACTTTTCCTCCTGATCTCGACTTCTTAGCTGGGTTGAATCTTCCTTTCTTTCCAGCAGATGCCCGCAGACCACCGTCCCCTGCCGCCCACTTAGGCGAGCAGGATATCCCTGCGTTTGGGGGAGATTTAGGGGCTGGCCCGAGTCGTCCTGTTTCTGCTCTAGGACCGATCACATCTGAGCACCTCTTTGCGGCCATTTCTGGCCTTGTCTCCTGTGCCGGCATGACCACTGCCGCCGGCACCTCTTCGACCTTACCTGGCGGCACCACCTCTGCCTCGCGTCAGTCTACATCTTTTGGTCGCCGTCAGGTATCTGCCCATCTTGGGCTTGAGAGGGAGGTCGCCGCCCTTCGTGAGCTAGCCATGTCCTCTGCTTCCTCGGACCCATCGCCATCCTCCTTTCTTACTCACCCACGTTTCCTCGTACTCGAGAGGAACGTGGCCGCCATTCTCCGCCTTCTTACCCATATCCACGGACCACCTCCACCTTCACCACCCCGGCGATCTTCTCCTCCACCCACCCACACTTCCCCACATCCATCACCCCCCTCACCACATTCCTCTCCTCCCTCTTCACATCCCATCCCGGCATCCACTTCACCCCTCCTGACCACTTCCACCGCACCCACGCTACCTCCCTCCTCCTCCGTCACTCCATACGTGCGCCGGAGGAAATTGCCGGTGCGCTCCAGATCCCTCCCACCACCTCCCACTACCGTCACCACCGCATCTACTTCCTCCATTTCTATTCCTTTCACCACCGCCTTGATCGCCTTCCTACCACCACCACCCACCACCACCGACACTCCTTCCATTGTTCACACCACCACTGCCCCTATTCCTTCGCCTCATTCTCCACTTCTCAGCACACCCCCAGCCTCCCCCGACCACCCATCCACACCCTCTTCCAAGGAGGACGAGGACTCACCTCCTCCTGCTTTTTGATTTCACCTCTTTTGTTTTTGACTCCCCCTTGCACATCTCTGCATTTCATCGATCACATCATTTCGCTAGCACTTTCTGGTCTAGCTTGGGGGACGTCTATTTTGGTGTGCTGTCGTGTTTTGTTTGCTTTTCTCATTTTTGTGTGTGTGTGCTTGTTTTTCATTTTTTGAGTGTCGTGTCGTGTGGTTTTATTTTTATTTTCGTGTTGTTTGATTTTGATTTTGATCTTTCTTTCTTTTTCAGTTTTATCTATGTGTTTTCCTCGTTTTCATTTCTTTTTATGTCAGTGCGTATTCCCCCCCCCATTTTCATTGCCCTCCCGTACTCACTCATATTGCATTGAGGGCAATGCAAACTTCAGCTTGGGGGAGTCGCACTGTGTGCGTCGTTTGAGTCCTTCTTTTTCGTTTTTTGTGTCGTTTTCATCGTGTTCTTATTTTTTCTTTTCTTCTTTTTTAGCTCTTTCTCCTAGAGATGAATCCTATGATGAATCGCCACAAAGTCACACACACCTAGCATTGCATCGATAATCACACTCACTAACCCTAGGATTTCGAGTCCTCTTGCATTTCACGCATCGTGGGTCCACTTAGCTTTTTGTGAGTCGTGTGTCGTGACTAGCATTTGGTGTGCTTCTGCTTTGTGATTTTACTTTATATACCTGTCCAGGAATGACCCCTAGATTATCATGCTCCGATTTGAATATGCGGTATTTGTTTCCACTATATGCATGCTATATTTATATCGTATACTTCAATTCGCATGCGTCGGGATTCCACAACTAAGAACTAGGATAACCCATTTAGCCTATGCTCTATTTAGCGAGAATAGTTTCCTTTGCCCGAGTGTTTAGATTTCGACTTCTTTTTTGTTTTACTTGGTGCAAATCCCTCGTCGTGTACCGTTCTCCAACTTGGGAGAGTACACATGTGTATAGCCAAAAATCCAAAAAAAGGAGAAAAGAAAAGGAAAACCCAAAAAGAAAAGAAAAGAAAAATTGTGTATAGCCCAAAAATCCAAAAAAAAATACAAATGACCAAAACCCAAAAAAAAATTTCCGTGTGAATATTTTTCATACTTGCCAAGAATAAAGGGAAGGCGAGAATTTGCACCGAGTGTTCTTCTCCACATCATCTCAACCCCCGTCGTTATCGAAAACACTTGGCTTAGGAACTTTTTAGCTAGTATCTAGGCTATAGTGGCGTGATTTCCTTAACCCTAGTTGTGGAGTCCCCGATGCATGATACGCTTCTATTCTCACTCCTCTCATGCATGCTTGAATTTATATTCGCCGCTTAATTCAATTCGGATCGATATTTTGGGCCATATCTTGGATTTGTGTATATCGAGCCTCATAGCACATCGTAGAAAGCATCACCATTTGCTAGCACACGACCACGCTCACTCGCGCTTCACTGCGTGGACCCACGACACTTATTTGGACTCGCTTTCCTAGGTTTAGTGGTGTGATTTGGCGTTTGCTTGCTTGGTGTGTCGTTTTTGATTTTGGTGGCTATGATGGACGACCTAGGGCTTAGAGTTTTCTTTTTCTTTCTTCCTCTCTATTTTTCCCTTCCGAGCTCCTACTCTCACTCGTCTTCCTCGAGGACGAGGAAGAGTTCAGCTTGGGGGATTTTGACGTGCATTTATATTTCATATATTCACGCACGTTTTCTTTTGTGTTTCTCCGTGTTTTTCCGCCGTCTCTTATTCGTTTTCGTGTATTTTCCCGTTTTCTTTCACTTTTCTTTGTTTATCCATGATTGCAGGGGATTGACCACGTAGGGGACGTTTAACGATGATATCCCAAGTCCCCGGAGCAACAGGAGAAGTCACGCGTTATCCAGGGGGTCAAACGCCAAAGAATTCATCTTTCAGCCCCTCACCCGGTCGGTTGGCCATCTCCAACCGATCGGGTGATGCACGCGTGCACCACCCGGTCTCTGCCGCAGCTCACAAAGAAGTCACCCGACCGGTTCGCAGACCGGTTCAGCGGGGGCTGTTCTCTGTTTTCTCGAAGCAAAACGCCAACCGATCGGGTGACTCTCACCCGATCGGTTCATCTGTAGCTGAAGAAGAAGAGCTGAAGACATGGACGTCGAACCGATCGGTTCACCTGACTGCTTCAAGATCCAACCGGTCACTCAAGAACTCACCCGACCGGTTCATGTGATCGGGTGAAAGCTCGCTGTTTTCTGTTATTAATTTGTAACGGATCAACCGATCGGTTGACTTGTCAACCGATCGGTTGATGCGACGGTCTATAAATAGAACCCCTAGGGTTCCAGAAACGGGAGCTGTTATTTTTTCTACTGTTTTATTTCCTTGTGACGGCTGTAATTGTTACTCTTTTGTAAGTTTTCAGATCTTTCTAAAATTTTAGTATTATTACTTCCGCAGTGCAATTGTCCGATTATGATTCCAACGGTTAAATTTCATTTAGATCGCTTTTTCATGAATTTTTGTGAGTAGTTCCCAAATCTGGGATTTTGGTGGAAACCCCTTCGGGGGCTCTTCCCGATGCGTCCATAGGGTTAGGAAATCGATATGGAGTAGGAATCTAACGGTTACGCGGGGTGTTTCATTGTCATCGGCGGGAAAAAGACCGCCTTTGACCGTTGGGCCAAGGGGGAATAAACTTGGCGGTTGACTCCCTAGCCATAGCTCACGCCCTTAGCGTAAACGCCGAATCCTAGCACGCGGGAGAGACAGGATGAGACGTTGGGAGATATCGTTGCGGGCTCAGTGCTCCCGGGATCGATCAGTGTTAATGGACACGGGAGTGCCCACTGATCGAATCCGGGAAGTCCGGTGTATCATCCTGGGCACCGACCGGAATATCGGGCCCATGGGACACCGGTACCACTTTCAGAGGCAACGTCTCACCATTAGACCCTAATCCCGATCGCTATCCATACCCGTAGGCCGTATCGGCGAGAGTCTCTCGTCGGGTTGGAAACCAAAGTCCCGGGTTTTCTTTCTTGTTGTTCATCCCCTTTTATTTCCTTTCGTGACAACCATTCACTGATTCGGGCTAGCTCGCCCCTCGGGGTGATTTAGGTCCTACCTGACCCAAGCACAACCTCGCCTCCCTGAGTTCGATATTCCCACACCCTACACTAACCGTGAAACTTGCAGTAAACGACACCGCGCCGCCGCGACGCAAGCGGGGCGCCGGTCAGTATGCTGAGGGCGGGGGATTTTATGCGGCAAAAGGTTTGGTCTCGCAATCTGGAACATGGAAACGTATGCTTGCATGTAGAAACATATCCCAAAAACTGATTAAAAGGAAGGTTAAAGATGGACGTTCAACACTCTTCTGGCATGAGAATTGGCTGGACTGTGGGCCTTTAAATACATTATTTGACATCCTGACGGGTTCATCTTTAAGGAAAGTCAGTGAATATTGGACTGGTTTCGCTTGGAATGAAGACCCTGCGATCTCTCAGGTTGCGCCCTTACTGTAAAACGTTATACTGCGGCCAGGTACAGACTACTGGGTTTGGGCTCTGAAACAGGGCACTCAACAATTGGCCTCAGGATGGATTCAACAATTGGCTACAGGGAGTATTCAGCATTCGGCTACAGGAGCAACTAGGGGTCTTCAATCGGCCACTGGGGATTATCAACATTCGGCTACAGGAGGTACTCGACATTCGGCTACAAGAGGTAGTCGACATTCGGCTATAGGAGGTAGTCGACATTCGGCTACAGGAGCAGGTGGGGGTCTTCATTCACACGCTTGTGGTTTTCATCAGCACTCGGCACCTGGAGGTTATCATCAACAATCAGCTACAGGAGCTGCCCTTTTTGAGGATGGATTCAAGTTTGTAAGGACCATGTCTATGGGGAAAACACTAGAAGGGGGGTTGAATAGTGTTTATGCAAATTTAAAAGGAATTCACGCCAAATAAAATGCAATCCAACAAATAGTGCGGAATAGAAAAACGACCCAAAGAGAAACACAAGCAAACACAGATATGTTTCAAGGGTTCGGATTACCCAAGTCAACTCCCGACTTGTTCCTGGTAATCCTACGTCCCTACCACCCGGATACCACCAGATACTCAAGTTAGAACCCTAACTTGAGGTTTCCTTAAAGCCCACTTGTAGCAACCCTACAAGTGCAATCGAATACAATCGATGTCCTTGACTCCCACAACCAGGGAGCAAGAAAAAACCACTCTCACAACCGAGAGCACAATTCAAATAAAGAAGTTATGAAATCTGAAAGCAACACTTACAATCACTTATGCCTTGAAGTAGAACTTGAAGGAGAAGTGTGATGTGTGTTGAAGAACTCTCTTGGAAGAGAGGAGAAAGCCCTTTCTCTTGACTGCACCAATTGCCTAGAAGATCAATCTTTGGTTCTAGGTTGGAGAGCAAGAGAACAAGATTTGGAAATACTTAGGGCTTTGGATTTGAAAGCTTTGACCATTGGAAATGAAAGCTTGAAGGATTTTGCAATGAATGAGTATCCTTCCACTGAAACAATAGAAGCTCTATTTATAGCTTTCTCAAATCCACAAAATAGTTTAGGTAAAAACCCAATCGAATTCCGTGAGAAAAATCTCAACGGATATAATCTGAACTCGCGACAGTCGACTGTTGAACAATCCACAGTCGACTGTTGCACAGTCAGCAGGGGTAGGTGAGAATTCATAACGGTAACTTACCACGTGGACATTCGACTGATGAAGCAAAGACAGTCGTCTGTTAAACCAACAGGTGACTGTAATTTCTTCGACAGTCGACTGGCCGAGAGAAGAGTAAGTTAGACAAATACTGGAAATCTCACAAGATACAGGACAGATGACTGATGCAAGGAACACAGTCGACTGTTAATCAGATCAGGCGACTGTAAACACTTGAACAGACGACTGTCAATATCAAGAGAAATTTCCAGAGAGCTGAGTCAAAGAAATGACTTACAGACAGGTGACTGTTGCAGCATAGACAGTCGACTGATCTAATAGACATTCAACTGTATATACAGCATAAGTCGACTGGCTATAGAAATCAGATCACACAGAGTTTGGGTATGGAGATACAGGCGACTGATTTACAATACACAGTCGACTGTCACTAGGACAGGCGCCTGTGAATCGTTCAACAGTAGCCGGTGCGAAATAATCAGAGAAGGCCCAAAACTACATTGTAATAATCTGTGCATAACAGGCGACTGTTGAACAAAACACAGTCGACTGTTTTTGAGACAGGCAACTGTAAACTGTTCAGCAGTCGGCTGTTATGAACAAACCTAGCACAAACAAAAGAGAATTGAATTGGGATCAAAGGACAAAGGTCTAGAGATGTCCTATGACAGAAAGTAGATGTGTGTGAGTGCTCCATCAAAGTTCTACTTCTAAGCTACATACTAGAAGAGATAAAAGAAAAGTTACATTGACGAATAATCTCTTCTTTCCATTGTATGAGCTTGAAGTCTTTACGGAGCTTCAATCAACAATCTACGATCAACCAATTTATATCATTTGCCTTCAATTACTTTTGTGAGTCATCCATTGCAAGTTGACTTCATAATAAGCTTAGGCAATGGATTAACTGCAAAATAAGGGTTTAGTCACAAGTATTTATGTTTGCTCATCATTAACACCAAGTAGGGAGAAGTCCAATACTCAACATTCTCCCCCCATTTGATGATGACAAACAAACATAAACAAAAAGATAAATAATTGTGCGTAATGACAACTTACTCCCCCTACATAGATGCCAATCAAGTTAGTCAACAAATATTAGAGCATCTACATAACAATTGAAGCAAGTGAGTGAGATATGAATGAATTCAATTCAAGAAATCTAGGAAATAAAATCCCTATTCATTGTAATCTTACTCCCCCTGAATCTAAGGCAACACAAATCTTAGATTCAAGCGTTAGAACATACTTAGCACATCCATTATGAATCTTGTATGTTTATTTCTCTCCCCCTATGGCATTATCCAAAAAGCTGGGAGCAAATAACAACAACAGTAATAGTGCTAAATACGAACTAACAACAATCAAGGAGTATAAAGATATATCGAATCAAAAACTCATAAAATCTCATCATATACACATGTGAGTAATGGAATTGAAATCCAATATCAACATTTTAGATATTCTAAATTAAAATAATTTTCACAAATTCATCACATCAAAGAAAGAGCATGAATTAACCAATATCAAATTCATATATTGTCTCAAAAGCACATCAATGAGAGTGAAGCATACATGGAGACAACATATCAAATTCATCACACAGATAAGATATACAATATAGCATAGTGTGACATAAGAGAGGGTGCAACATCATATATATAGAAATATAGAAACTGAGTACATCAACGGATGGTCATCTACATGGCCATCCCAACAAGATACATCATGATAAAAAAAATACATCATCATGACGACATCAAAGTATATCACCATACATATAGAAAAGAGTCGCAGACAGCATCATCCATCTTAAAAAAACATATTGTAACGACTGGTTTTCATGTATCTGGATTTATTATATTATAATATATGTTTTGGTGGATTTTCTCCTCATGTGTGGTTTTCGTCTCCGTAACTTTCATTTTCGATCGTTTCGTCGTGTTTTCTCGTTTCTTCCTTAGGATCGTCGATTTCGGAGTAAGTCATTCATGACGGGCACCATAACGGTCGTATCTTACTATTAGATCAAGCCTAGGAGTCTTAGGAATCGATCTCGGGGCTCCGCACTCCGTATCGGAACTTTTGGTGCTAATTAGCCGGTGTAAGAAGGGCCACCGACCGACTAGATGACGATCCAGTCGGTCGGCAAACCTTCTTGAACCGACTAGTTGGCTTTCTAAATTATTCTGGAGTTACTGTTTATCGTTAGTCGGTCTAAGAACGTTGGTTGACCGACTAGGTTGCAAACTAGTCGGTCGGCAATGCTTCATTAACCGACTAACTCATCAACTATTTTTGACACTAGTTACTGTTTACTCTTAGTCGGTCTAAGAACGTTCATCGACCGACTAGATCTCAAACTAGTCGGTCAGTAGTTGTTCTTCGACCGACTAACTCTTAGTTCAGGTTTTCGACTGGAGTTACTGTTTACACTTAGTCGGTCTGTGTTGTTCAACCGACCGACTAGATCTCAAACTAGTCGGTCAACAGTTGTTCTTTGACCGACTAAGCAGTGCAGGAAACCCTAGTTTTGCCCTAGCCGCCACCAAACTCTATAAATACCCCTCCAAACGTTTTCTTCTCCTCCCTCACGACCCAAAACCCTAATTTCTCCCCCATTGAGCCCCCATCTCCCCCAAACCATTAATCCTTCATCCCAAGCTCATCCTCCATCATCCAAACCCTCCCTCAACTCATTCCAACTCTAATCTTCCCCAAATCTCCACCAAATCCCCAAAATCAGCCAAAACCCTATTTTTCCAAACTTCTCCAATCATTTCCAGATCTGAACCCTAGGTTCCCCGGAGCGTTTCTTCCGTCTCTGTGGTTGCTCGACGCTATTCTCCCGTTCCCTACGCGGTAATACTCGATTCCTTTAAATTTTAGCATAACCCACATTGACATTGTGAAACCCTAATAAAATGGATTGTTAGATGATTAGGGTTCTAATAAGAAACCTATTTAGGATCATTGTGCTAATAATTGTTTTGCCATAACAGTGATCCATTCCGTAGTTAGCTTGTGTGACGATCTTCATTGCTCGTCAATCCCGGTATCATGCAAGTGAAACTTGCATCTCTTGATTTGGGCCATGTCTTAGGCCATTTACCTTGCTTTAGCGTAAAAGAGACTAGACGGTGAAAGGATAGCCGTTTAGACGCCATTGACCTAGCTTAACAACGAAGCTTGGTCCGTCACCCTCATCATGCTTGTATGTCACGTTTACTTTCCCTTAACGTTACGCGAATTAACTGTTCATGTCATCCATGCATCCTTAACTGTTATTGCATTTTAACTGCCATGTTTAATTTAAATTAACGGTACGCGAATATGTTCATGTCATAGCATTTTGCCTGTCACGTTTAAATACGATTAACGGTACGCATATTAACTGCTCATGTCATTGCATGCTTGAATACTCATCGTGAATGCGTAGCTTTGCTACAGACTTGTACTATTTGTTCCGGCTAGGCACCCACCCTTGCGTGGGCACAATCCTATGCCAATTTCACTTTCTGGATCATGTTCCAGAAAACGAGCTCAACACAGCCTGCGGGCAATAGGGCACTCGTTGAGTGATCCCTTGTACTTGATACTTGAACACAGCCTGCGGGCAATAGGGCACTCGTTGAGTGATCCCTTGTACTTGTACTTGTTACTTGACATTACATGTGACAATAACCACTTGCCACTTGTACTCTACCTTACTTTACTTGTTACCACCTTACTTTACTTTCCATGCACCATACTTTAACTGCTAGGTTGCTAGTTTACTTTTCTTTCCGCTTCCTTGCACAAGTCTTCCGACTTGCTGACATGTGCCCCTTTCTCTTTTGGGTGACACATGTTAGAGCCCGAGCCCGAGTTACTTGCTGAGGACGAGGTGTTCGCTGACGCTGAGTCAGGACCCGCGTTGATCGAGGACTACGTTGACACTGGGGATCAGTCTTAGTGTCTTCGTTTAGCTTTTGTTAGGCTGCTTAGTTGTCGGTGCGTGGCACCTAGTTTGATACTCTGTTATGTTTTGTGTTGCTTTTGTTTGGCCTTGTTCTGGGCCTTAGACTCTTTCCTGTTAGCCTGGTGGCTTTTCTGTGATGTTGAATACTTTATGGACAAACTTTGGGATTGGTATTTCATATCTGTCTCTTTATTATTATTGTTGTTGTTCCTTTTGCGATTACATGGACCTGCTTATACTAAATTGACGCTTATCAGGCGTGCAGCTTCACAGCTCCACGTCTGAGCGGACCTTCTCACGTCTCGCCTCCATTTTAGGGAAGCGGGTCGTGACAAGTTTTAGGGGTGGCCCATGCAGGTCCCTCTGTAACTGCAATTATCAGGGATAACAATAATAATATAAGATTGTCCAACAAATAAGTTCGATATCCGAGTCATAAGCTATGAGTCTAATCTGCTTCGTTTTCTGTGTCATTAGATTGCAGGAAGGCGATTCACCCGTGGTGGGGGTAGTGGTGCGCTCCCTCATGATGAGGAGCCTGAGCGGGAACCCACCAACAGAGAGATGATGCGGATGATGCTTCAGATGATGCAAGTGCAGCAGGGCGTGCTCCTGCAAGTCCAGAATGCTCCACTTGCTCGAGCTGCCCAGGCACTTCCAGATGTCCCTCGCTCCGAGCCGGGAGCGAAGCAATTTCGGGAGCTGGGTCCCGCATATTTCGATGGGTCTGAGGTTCCTCTGGCTGTCGATGAGTGGATTCGGAACATTGAGGATAACCTGGCAATGGCGAAGATTAACCCGGCTGGATGGGTTGATCTGGCTAAGAGGCAGCTGAAGGACAATGCTAGAAATTGGTGGGATGCTGAAGAGAAGATGCTGGTGGAGCCGATAGTTTGGGCTACCTTCAAGTCCAGATTTGATGGAGAGTTCTTCCCGAAGTCTGCTAGGCAGGTGATGCTGCAGCGCTTCATAGATCTGAAGCAGGGGAGCTTGTCGGTGGATCAGTACCACCAGGAGTTCACGAGGCTCAGTCGGTTTGCACCAAAGATGGTGCAAGATGCCGATGAGAAAGCTCAGCGATTTCTTCAGGGACTTGCCTTGGAGCTTCAGAGCTTTGTAACCTCTTCTGACCTGGAGACATATCAGAAGGTTCTGCTTGCTACGAGGCGGCAAGAGTTGAATTTGAACCAGAGGAAGGGATATGTTTCCGGTCCTGGGAAGAGGCCTATGGAGCAGGCCAGGGCGGTGGTTAGGCCTGGTTTCAAGCCTAATCATCCGGTGCAGTTCAAGAGGCCAGGAGGGCCTATTCTGAAGACTTGCCATTTCTGTGGCAAGACTGGACACCTCAGGGATCAGTGTAGGAGGTTTCTAGGACAGTGCATTGTCTACGGAGATCCTGCCCACACCATCAGGGAGTGTCCAAAGTCGAAGCAGCCTTGGCGGGCTCCTATTGCAGCACAGCCGTTGCAGCAGCGAGCTCCTGTGCCCGTTGGACGTGGAGCGCCTCTTGTTCCACAGAGACAGGCCTTTCGGCAGGCTGTTCCGCTGAGAGGGCAGGCCTTTCTGATGACTGAGGAGGAGAGCATGGCCGTGGATGAGGTTATTACAGGTAACGCTCATTCTAGCTATTTTCTTCCTTAGTTTGATTGTTGATTTTGTTGGTTGCTTGCTCATGCTTGTTACTAGAATAGGATTTGATTGTTAGATTGGTTGCTAGGTGTGGTTTTGGTTTGCACATTTCCTGCACGAGTCCTCTTTGACTCTGGTGCGTCGATGTGCATTTTGGCCCGGAGCTTCGTGGAGAAGCATTCCTTGTCGACGTCCTCTCTCCCTAAGAGTTGGAATATCGTCATAGGGAACGATGTAGTCTCGGTGCATCGTGGGTGCAATTCTTGCCCGTTGGTGGTTTGTGGACGTGAGCTTTGTGCTGATTTCATTGTCCACGACATCATCAATTACGATGCGGTCCTTGGGATGGATTGGCTTGCGAGCTTCTATGCTACGATTGACTGTCGGAGGAAGAAGGTGGTGTTCGAGATTCCCGGACATCCGGTATTTGAGTTCAGTCGTGGAAGCAGTTCGCTGGGTCCGGTCAGATTTCGGGCCAGACCAGTGGATGTCGTGTCTATGCAGATGGAGTTGGAGTGGCCAGCTGTGGTGCGAGATTTTGGTGATGTCTTCCCCGAGGGGATGTCTGGATTGCCGCCTGATCGAGCTTTGGAGTTTTCTATTGATCTTATCCCAGGTGCGCAGCCCATTTCGAAGGCACCATATCGTATGGCGCCAGCAGAGTTGGAGGAGTTGCGCAAGCAGTTGGATGAGCTTATGCGGAAGGGTTACATCAATCCTAGTGTGTCCCCGTGGGGAGCACCAGTGTTGTTGGTGAAGAAGAAGGATGGTTCGCGTCGTATGTGCGTGGATTATCGGGAGTTGAATGCGGTGACCATTAAGAATAAATACCCGTTGCCTCGCATCGATGATATTTTTGATCAGCTTGGAGGTTCGAGGGTGTTTTCTAAATTGGATTTGAGAAGTGGTTACCATCAGTTGAAGGTGAAGAAGGATGATGTTCCGAAGACAGCGTTCATGACGAAGTATGGACACTATGAGTTTGTGGTTATGCCTTTCGGCGTAACTAACGTGCCCGCAGTTTTCATGAATCTGATGAACCTGATTTTCTACGACTTTTTGGATAAGTTTGTCGTTATCTTTATTGACGACATTCTGATCTATTCGAAGTCGGAGGAAGAGCATGCCTCGCACTTAAGGACGGTGTTGGAGATCTTGAGTAAGCATCGTTTGTATGCTAAGTTTTCGAAGTGCGAGTTTTGGCTGGATAGAGTTGCTTTTCTCAGGCATGTGGTGACTGGAGATGGTATTTCAGTGGATCCCGAGAAGATTAGGGCCATCAGAGAGTGGCCCGTTTCGTCGTCAGCGTCTGAGATTCGGAGTTACCTTGGGCTTGCTGGTTACTACCGACGATTCATTAAGGAATTTTCCCGTATTGCTGAGCCGATGACCAGGTTGACGCGGAAGGATGTTCCTTTTGTTTGGTCGGGTGATTGTGAGAGTGCTTTTGGTGTTCTGAGGGAGAGGTTGACGACTGCCCCTATTCTTGTTGTGCCTGATCGCAGCGGTGGATTTGAGATCTTTTGCGATGCTTCTGGAAAGGGTCTCGGTTGTGTGTTGCATCAGCACGGGCATGTTATGGCGTATGCGTCTCGTCAGCTTAAGGTTCATGAGAAGAATTACCCGACGCATGATTTGGAGTTGGCTGCCGTTGTGTTTGCTCTTAAGATTTGGAGGCACTTCCTGCTGAGTGAGAGGGTGAAGATTTTCACCGATCACAAAAGCTTGAAGTATATTTTCACTCAGAAGGAGCTCAACATGCGACAGCGTCGATGGTTGGAGCTTATGGCGGATTATGATATTGATTTGCAGTTTCACCCTGGCAAGGTGAATGTGGTTCCTGATGCGCTGAGTAGGCTTCCAGCGGTGATGATTTTGACCTCGCAGTGGAGATTGCAGCAGGATTTTTGCGAGTCTGGTGTTGAGATTGTTCTTCCTGGGGAGGCTTCTTCGTTGATGTACATGCAGGTACAGTCGACGATCGTGGACCGGATTAAGGCTGGCCAGGCTGAGGATCCGAAGCTGGTGAGGATTTGGGAGCAGGTGGAAGCCGGTCTGCGAACTGACTTTTTGATTCATGAGGATGGCTCGCTGAGGTTTGGAGCCAGGTTGTGTGTGCCAGCTGGAGATATTAGAGAGGAGTTGATGGTGGAGGCACACAGTTCGCCGTATTCTGTGCATCCTGGTGGCACCAAGATGTACCAGGATCTTCGTCTGAATTATTGGTGGCATGGTATGAAGAGGAGTGTGGCTCGGAGTGTGGCCAAGTGTCTGGTTTGCCAGCAAGTGAAGGCGGAGCATCAGCGTACGGCCGTGTTGCTACAACCGCTTCCGATTCCGGAGTGGAAATGGCAACACATCACTATGGATTTCGTGACTGGACTACCTAGGAGTCCGAAGCAGAATGACGCGATTTGGGTGATCGTGGATCGATTGACCAAGTCCGCGCACTTTATTCCATTCCGAGTGGGACAGTCCACTGAGGCGATAGCAAGGAGATATATGGAGGTAAAATTCTTTTACCCTCTGTTTTTATTTCCTTTTCCTAGTTCGGATAGTGATGTAACGTGAATCATACAGGAGGTTGTGCGACTTCATGGGGTCCCCGTGAGTATCATGTCGGACAGAGACACGAGGTTCACATCTCAGTTCTGGCAGAGTTTGCAGAAGATCTTGGGTACGCGTCTGAGTTTAAGCACGGCGTACCATCCGCAGACGGATGGCCAGTCTGAGAGGACGATTCAGATTTTGGAAGACATGCTGAGGGCGTGCATGTTGGATTTCAAGGGTTCGTGGGAGGACCATCTGCATTTGGTGGAGTTCTCCTACAACAACAGCATCCAGGCGAGTATTGGCATGACGCCTTTCGCCGCTCTTTATGGGAGGAAATGTCGATCGCCATTGAGTTGGGATGACGTTGGTGATCGGGAGCTGTTGGGAACTGAGATGATCGTGGAGGCCGTGGATATTGTCAGGAACATTCGGGAGAGGTTGAGAATTGCTCATGACCGTTTTAAGCATTGGGCGGATGCTAAACGTCGTCCTTTAGAGTTTCAGCCGGGCGACCATGTGTTCTTGAAGATTTCCCCGAATCGTGGTGTGATTCGTTTTGGGAAGCGAGGGAAGTTGAGCCCGCGATACATTGGACCGTTTGACATTTTGGAGAGGGTTGGCGAGGTAGCTTATCGCTTAGCCTTGCCGCCATCTTTGGAGGGAGTTCACAATGTTTTCCATGTGTCGCAGCTTCGTCGATACATTGGCGATCCATCTCATGCGGTGGATTTTTCGGAGATTACCGTTCGCCCCTATTTGACGTATGACCAGCATCCAGTGCAGATTCTGGACAGGCGTCAGAAATCGCTTCGGAACAAGATTGTCAATCTTGTGAGGGTGATGTGGCGACACGGCTCGCCTGGAGAGTCTACTTGGGAGAATGAGGATGAGATGCGAGAGCGTTTCCCACTTTTGTTTCCAGACACGTGAGTGTTTGGAAATTCCGAGGACGGAATTTTTCTTAAGTTGGGGAGGATGTAACGACTGGTTTTCATGTATCTGGATTTATTATATTATAATATATGTTTTGGTGGATTTTCTCCTCATGTGTGGTTTTCGTCTCCGTAACTTTCATTTTCGATCGTTTCGTCGTGTTTTCTCGTTTCTTCCTTAGGATCGTCAATTTCGGAGTAAGTCATTCATGACGGGCTCCATAACGGTCATATCTTACTATTAGATCAAGCCTATGAGTCTTAGGAATCGATCCCGGGGCTCCGCACTCCGTATCGGAACTTTTGGTGCTAATTAGCCGGTGTAAGAAGGGCCACCGACCAACTAGATGACGATCCAGTCGGTCGGCAAACCTTCTTGAACCGACTAGTTGGCTTTCTAAATTATTCTGGAGTTACTGTTTATCGTTAGTCGGTCTAAGAACGTTGGTTGACCGACTAGGTTGCAAACTAGTCGGTCGGCAATGCTTCTTTAACCGACTAACTCATCAACTATTTTTGACACTAGTTACTGTTTACTCTTAGTCGGTCTAAGAACATTCATCGACCGACTAGATCTCAAACTAGTCGGGCAGTAGTTGTTCTTGGACCGACTAACTCTTAGTTCAGGTTTTCGACTGGAGTTACTGTTTACACTTAGTCGGTCTGCGTTGTTCAACCGACCGACTAGATCTCAAACTAGTCGGTCAACAGTTGTTCTTTGACCGACTAAGCAGTGCAGGAAACCATAGTTTTGCCCTAGCCGCCACCAAACTCTATAAATACCCCTCCAAACATTTTCTTCTCCTCCCTCACGACCCAAAACCCTAATTTCTCCCCCATTGAGCCCCCATCTCCCCCAAACCATTAATCCTTCATCCCAATCTCATCCTCCATCATCCAAACCCTTCCTCAACTCATTCCAACTCTCATCTTCCCCAAATCTCCACCAAATCCCCAAAATCCCCCAAAACCCTATTTTTCCAAACTTCTCCAATCATTTCTAGATCTGAACCCTAGGTTCCCCAGAGCGTTTCTTCTGTCGCCGTGGTTGCTCGGCGCTATTCTCCCGTTCCCTACGCGGTAATACTCGATTCCTTTAAATTTTAGCATAACCCACATTGACATTGTGAAACCCTAATAAAATGGATTGTTAGATGATTAGGGTTCTAATAAGAAACATATTTAGGATCATTGTGCTAATAATTGTTTTGTCATAACAGTGATCCATTCCGTAGTTAGCTTGTGTGACGATCTTCATTGCTCGTCAATCCCGGTATCAGGCAAGTGAAACTTGCATCTCTTGATTTGGGCCATGTCTTAGGCCATTTACCTTGCTTTAGCGTAAAAGAGACTAGACGGTGAAAGGATAGCCGTTTAGACGCCATTGACCTAGCTTGACAACGAAGCTTGGTCCGTCACCCTCATCATGCTTGTATGTCACGTTTACTTTCCCTTAACGGTACGCGAATTAACTGTTCATGTCATCCATGCATCCTTAACTGTTATTGCATTTTAACTGCCATGTTTAATTTAAATTAACGGTACGCGAATATGTTCATGTCATAGCATTTTGCCTGTCACGTTTAAATACGATTAACGGTACGCATATTAGCTGCTCATGTCATTGCATGCTTGAATACTCATCGTGAATGCGTAGCTTTGCTACAGACTTGTACTATTTGTTCCGGCTAGGCACCCACCCTTGCGTGGGCACAATCCTATGCCAATTTCACTTTCTGGATCGTGTTCCAGAAGACGAGCTCAACACAGCCTGCGGGCAATAGGGCACTCGTTGAGTGATCCCTTGTACTTGATACTTGAACACAGCCTGCGGGCAATAGGGCACTCGTTGAGTGATCCCTTGTACTTGTACTTGTTACTTGACATTACATGTCACAATAACCACTTTCCACTTGTACTCTACCTTACTTTACTTGTTACCACCTTACTTTACTTGCCATGCACCATACTTTAACTGCTAGGTTGCTAGTTTACTTTTCTTTCCGCTTCCTTGCACAAGTCTTCCGACTTGCTAACATGTGCCCCTTTTCTCTTTTGGGTGACACATGTTAGAGCCCGAGCCCGAGTTACTTGCTGAGGACGAGGTGTTCGCTGACGCTGAGTCAGGACCCGCGTTGATCGAGGACTACGTTGACACTGGGGATCAGTCTTAGTGTCTTCGTTTAGCTTTTGTTAGGCTGCTTAGTTGTCGGTGCATGGCACCTAGTTTGATACTCTGTTATGTTTTGTGTTGCTTTTGTTTGGCCTTGTTCTGGACCTTAGACTCTTTCCTGTTAGCCTGGTGGCTTTTCTGTGATGTTGAATACTTTGTGGACAAACTTTGGGATTGGTATTTCATATCCGTCTCTTTATTATTATTATTGATGTTGTTCCTTTTGCGATTACAGGGACCTGCTTATACTAAATTGACGCTTATCAGGCGTGCAGTTTCACAGCTCCACGTTTGAGCGGACCTTCTCACGTCTCGCCTCCATTTTAGGGAAGCGGGTCGTGACGCATATATATCATCACTCAACCTAACAAAAGCAGACCACACAAAATAAAAACAAGGTCTTCAGGTGAGTGAACAGAACATCAGCAGCAGCCTCAGTCAATATGAATGACGGAGGGGTCCGACGGGCGGCCAGAATATCGGAACAAAAGCCGAGCAGAGCGACGAGTAGGAAAAGCCGGAGTCTTCCTCTTAGAAGACGAAGCACGATCAGCAGATGAAACAACAGGAACATGAAGTGGAGTCTGGGCATCGGAGGTCTGAACCACAGAGGGTTTGAGAGTGAAGCAAGGAGGAGGAGATACACAAGTAGGAGTAGTGTCCGCAGAGGTAGCAAACAAGCTAAGAAGCTCGGGAGGTATATGACAACCAAGATGCTTAAATGAGATTAACTGAAGCTTAAGCAAAAGTGAGAGCTTCTCATCAAGGGAAACAGAAAGCATTTCAAGAGCAGAGACACGAGCGTCCAACTGACGAAGAAGAAACTCCGTGGACCGAGAAGGATGCTCAGCAGGATGAGAAGAGTGTTCAGCATCATGCACAGAAGGGATAGGGTCACCGACAGAGACATGAAAAGGCTCTCCCGAAGTTAGAGGCGAAGAGGGAGTCAGATCAGGCTTCGGTTAAGGAACAGGCTCATTGAGGAAATCGAGAGAGACATTAGGGAAGAAATGATCGAAAAGAGCCATGGCCGAGCACGGAGCTAGGGCAAGAAATAAAACGAACGAACCCTAACTAGAAGTATCACGAGATAGGAGGAAGAGACCAAAACAAGTCGAGTGACAGAACGAAAGCAACGACAGCTCGAAATTGACGCACGAAGGGAGCGAGATCGACGGATTTGGTACATCAATCGAGCGGGAAGACGAACAGTCAAAACGGAGGAGAGAGACAGTCGACGTGGGGAGTGGTCACATAGACTAGAATATAAAATTGGGGGAATCAATCGGAGCCGTTGGATCAAGGAATCGACAGCTCGGATCAAATCACATGAACCGACACAGCAAGAGACAGTCGACTGATGAACAACAGTCAGTCGACTGGATGAAGTGATAAAAATAAAGCTCAGATAGATGGGAAGTCGACTGGAAAGTAACATGCAGTCGCCTGTCCATTGGACAGTCGACTGACATATACTCAACAGTCGGCTGGCCGAGAATTAATACAGTTCACAAAAAGAACAGAGAACACTGTAAAGAATTCGACAGAGAGTACAGTCGCCTGATGACTAAAATGCAGTCACCTGTTAAATTAACAGTCGACTGTAAAACAGTCATCAGTCAGCTGTGCGAAAGATACAAATTCTCAGACTGAGGAGATAGAGTATGGCAGTCGACTGTCGAAGGAAGGACAGTCGTCTGTCCTGGTCCAAAAGAGCATAGTGAGATAGAATTCCAGAGAATAAGAACACTCACCCTAGGACCTATACTCTAATCACAAATACATCGTAAAATCATTATGAAAACAATACATCCATTGAAACACAAATTACTCCAATCAAACTCAAAACTCATGAAATCAAATAAGTCACAATAGCCTTTCTTAATCTCATAAGACAATAAAGCACATGAAGAAAGACAATCAAAAAGATATGAGCTCAATAGGAGTTATAGCATGAAAGATTGAGCTTCTAGATTTCAGATTCACCCATAATTCCCAATTCTCCACGCAACCTCACAAATGAATCTTCTTTAAGAGATTTAGTGAAGATATCGGCAATTTGTTTTTGGGTTTCAATGTACTCTATGATGATGTCCTTCTTAGCTACATGATCATTTATAAAATGGTGTTGCACGTCTATGTGTTTGGTACGGGAGTGGTGTACCTGATTCTTGGAAAGACAAATAGCACTTTGATTATCAACCATGATAGGGCAAGTATCACAATTAACACCATAGTCACTAAGAGTGTGTCTCATCCAAAGAACTTGTGCACATGCAAGACCCGCGTCAATATATTCCGCTTCAGTCATGGACAATGACACCTAATTCTGTTTCTTAGAAAACCAAGAAACTAAGGAATTTCCTATGAAATGGCATGTGCCACTAGTACTTTTCCTGTCGGACTTGCATCCGGCAAAGTCGGCATCACTGTATGAGATTAACTCATATGTGCTAGACTTAGGGTAAAGTAACCCATAATCTAGGGATTGATTGAGATAATGAAATATTCGTTTAACCGCAATCAGGTGTGACTCCTTAGGTCTTGCTTGATATCTAGCACAAATACACACGGAAAACATGTTATCGGGCCTACTAGCGGTTAAGTAAAGTAAGATACCGATCATACCTCGATATAGACGAACATCTACATATTTTCCCCTTTCATCCTTGTGTAGATGAGTAGTAGTACTCATGGGAGTCCTTTTTCTCGAAGACGATTCCATCCCAAATCGCTTAATAAGCTCCCCTGTGTACTTTGTCTGATGTATGAACGTGACATTCTCCATTTGTCGAATTTGCAATCCAAGGAAGTAGGTGAGCTCTCCCATGTGTCTCATCTCAAACTCATCCTTCATAGACTTGGAAAATTCTTGACAAAGATTAAAATTAGTAGAACCGAAAATAATACAGTCTACATAAACTTGAATCAAAAGAATGTCATTTTCATAATCTTTAATGAAGAGTGTAGAATCAACTTCTCTCATTTTAAAACCTAAATTCAAAAGAAAGGTCTTAAGACGATCATACCAAGCTCTAGGAGCTTGTCTCAATCCATACAACGCTTTCTTAAGTTTGAAAACATGGTTTGGAAATTTTTCATGAATAAAACCGGGAGGTTGAGAAACATAGACTTCTTCATTGACAAACCCATTTAAAAATGCACTTTTAACATCCATTTGAAATAATTTAAAATTCTTATGGGATGCAAAAGATAAAAGCAATCTAATAGCTTCTAATCTAGCTACGGGGGCAAAAGATTCTTCGAAATCAATACCTTCCTCTTGCCGGTAGCCTTGAGCTACTAACCTTGCTTTGTTCCGTGTGATTACCTCGTTTTCATCTGTCTTGTTCTTGAAGATCCATTTGGTCCCAATAACTTGGTGACCACTTGGAAGAGGTACAAGTTCCCAAATTTCGTTTCTCTCGAATTGCGCTAGTTCTTCTTCCATTGCCATAATCCAAGAGCTATCCTCACAAGCTTCTTGAATGTTCTTTGGCTCAATGGTAGAGACGGATGCGCAATGGGAGAATTCTTCAATTCTTGATCTCGTTTGAACACCCACACCAATATCTCCAATTATTTGGTTATGGGGATGGTTGCGAACGGTTGGATAAGCTTTGGGTATACCTGGATCACTAGGAACAACTTCAACAACTTCGTTAGAAGTGTTAGTCTCAACAATAGAATCATTAATCTTAACATTATTAAGAGAATCACAAAGAATATCTACATTATCATCATCAACATGAGGAAAATCAAAATCTTCATAAAAAGATACGTGAAGTGATTCCTCAATCGTTGAAGAAGTTTTGTTGTATATCCGGCAGGCTTTGCTATGTGTGGAATATCCAACAAAAATTCCTTCATCGGATCTTGGC
Source organism: Scilla litardierei (assembly GCA_030789695.1). NCBI lineage: Eukaryota > Viridiplantae > Streptophyta > Magnoliopsida > Asparagales > Asparagaceae > Scilla > Scilla litardierei. Next base: position 161,522,242 of record CM061141.1, read on the forward strand.
TCAAATTTGTCTAAATTACCAAAGGTGTTCTTTATAAAACATTTTGAACCAAAAACACGAAAATATTTCACTTGAGGCTTTTTATCATAAAATAACTCAAAACAAGTTTTGTCTGTTCGGGGTCTCACTAGGATCCTATTGAGCGCATAACATGCCGTGTGCACCGCTTCTGCCCAAAATTGTAGTCCTAAATGACTATCATGGAGCATAGTGCGAGCACACTCAATAAGAGTCCTATTCTTTCTTTCTACAACACCATTTTGTGGTGGTGCACGAGAAAAGGAAAAGTTATGAGTTATCCCGGAGTCATCACAAAACTTAGTAAAAGACTCATTCTCAAATTCTCCTCCATGATCACTACGAATAGTGATAATGGTGGATCCTAAAAGATTCTGAATCTTCTTTGCAAATTTGGTAAACTCTTCATGATCTTCATTCTTATTAGTTAAGAATGAAACCCAAGTAAATCTAGAAAATTCGTCAACGACAACTAGTCCATAATGAGCATTACCTAAAGAAGCGGTTCTAGTTCGCCCAAATAAATCTAGATGTAGAAGTTCTAGGGGCCTCTTAGAAGTAATCCCTTCTTTAAGCTTAAATGAAGATTTACTTAGTTTACCTCTTTGACATGAATCACAAAAGTTTTTCTTATTAAAAACAATCTTAGGAAAACCTTTGACTAGATCATGCTTAGCTAACTTATATAAGTGCTTGAAGTGAGCATGACCAAAACGGCGATGCAATAATAGTTGTTCACTTGTGTTAGCAACTAAGCAATGTTTTATGGTTTTTGGCAAGCTCAAATAATAAATATTTTTGCGCCTAATACCGGAAAATAAAACATTTGAATTACAATCAATAATAGTACACAATCCTTCTCCAAAGTTAACCTTGTAACCTTTGTCACAAAGTTGACTAATGGAAATGAGATTGTGACATAAACCACTAACAAGATAAACATTAGTAATTAGAGGTTTGGAAGGATTACCAACGATACCTACTCCAATGATGGTTCCCTTTGATTACCTCCAAAAGTGACCGTTGCACCATCCTTAATGCTAATCACTTCAGAGAGCAATAAGGGATCTCCCGTCATGTGTTTGGAGCAACCGCTATCAAGAATCCATCCTGTCCCTTTAGAGCTAATAAGACATTTATTGCTCTTCTTCTTTCTCTTGGGTACCTATATAATATACCATAAGCTTATGGTACCCAATGTTTGTTGGGTCCAAGTGGATTAGCCCTTTGGAAGCCAAGTCCAAGTGGACTTTCGCTTCCCAACATAGTTACTATTTCTAATTACATCATGAAAGTAGGAATCAACATAAGCATTCCTAACATTTAGACTAGTGTTCTTAGGACCCCAAATAGTGTACATCTTGGGAGTCATATTCCTAGTTGCATGCATATGTGTTGGATTTCTATGTGGTGCATGCTTCTTAGGAACATGATTTCTAGCATAAAGATGTGGTGGAGGATATGCATTATACATTCTAGGATGATATGTATTCTTGGGAACATGCATATTATATGAAGCATATTGATCATGCATGACATGTGGAGGATTAACATACATGAAAGAATGATGCGTATGAGCATATGGGTGTGTGGGAGCACGTACATGAGTATTTCTCATGTGTGGTTGTGTACGTGTCCGTGGGTGCGGCGCATAAAATGTGTCATGATTATCCACTTGTGAAGTAGAATGTTTTCTACGTGGATGAGTGTTAGTGTACATATAAGCATGGCCTTGCTTTTGGTTTCCACCCTTAGTGGGTTTCTTGCCAAAAGGAAGAGAAAGTGATGTTGTGACATTCTTGGTGGGATTGCTACCTATAGTGTCTTTGACACCACTAGTGGATGCACCGGAGGAAGGCCTCACAAAATCTATAGTGACACCACTATAGGAGGTGCGAGCATTAGATGCATTTTCTTTTACAAATCCAAGGCCAACACGATGTGTAGCCAGAAATTGGTTTGCAAGCAAATCATCCAATTGTCCTTGTCCCTTATTGAATCTCACAATACGGGAGGACATGAGCTCATATTTCTCCTTTAAAGAAGAAATGTTGGTATCCAAGGTGGACACCCGTGCTTTGAGCTCGTGCACTTGGGTTTTAAGAGAATCATTCTCTAACCCCAATTGTGTGTGACGTTTAACTAGATCACTATTATCCATGGGATGTGTTTGATCTAGTTGAGATGTGAGGGAATTCACCTCATCTCTCAATGTGACATTTTGAGAAGCTAAGTTTGCTTTCTCAAGGGTTAAAGTATCAACAATGGTGTCATTGTTGATAATGCATGGAATGGTTGACTTGCTAACTTTTGATTTCTTTAAGCTAGAGTATCTAAGCATTAAAGATTGGTATTTAGCAAATAGTTCTTCATTAGCTATACGAAGTTCATCCATTGTTACCTCGGTGTTATCCGTATCGGAATCACTCTCATCCGAGAGTGTGTCTTCAAGTGCCATGAAGCACATGTGGGTGCTCTCACCCTTCTCATCATCGGAATCGCTTGATGAGTCATCACTTGAATCATCAAAGGTACCGACGAGTCCTTTCTTCTTGTCTTTCTTGTTCTTGTCGGACTTGTGGTACTTTGGTGCCTTCCACTTTTCTTTGTTGTTTAGCATTGGGCAATCCCTCTTGATGTGCCCTGGCTTATTACACTTATAACAAAGAGAGGAAGTAGCATTAGTAGACTCAAAACATTTGTTGGAGGGAAATTTACCTTTGCGGAAGAAGTGTTGGAACTTCTTCGCCATTTGGGCCATTTCACCCAAATCCATCTCGTTCTCAGATTCATCACTTTCGGAGGATGACGAATTGGCGTTGAATGCCAAATCTTTATTCTTGGCCTCCGAGGGATTCATCATGGCTCGAATCTTCAATTGGTTATCCCGTCTTACTTTGTAAGACATAAGAGTCCCGATGAGATTCACCACGGTGTAGTTCTTCAAGTCATTGACCTCCTCAATGGCGATTGCTCTTCTTTCCCATTTGGAGGTCATCCCCATGATGATCTTCCTTACCTTTTCAGGTTCGGTATAGATTTGGCCAAGGGCTTCCAATTCGTTTGTGATGTCGGTAAAGCGTCCGTACATCAACGCAATGCTCTCATTTTCCTACATGTGAAACACGTCGAAGTTTTGCACGGCAACATATACCTTTGAAAGCTTTACCTTATTCGTTCCCTCATGGGTAACGATGAGATGGTTTCAAATTTGATATGCACTCTTACATGTCCCTATCTTGTTGAAATCATTCGGGTCCAACGCACAATGAAGAGTGTTCATTGCTTTAGCGTTGTTGACTTCGACGGACTTCTCGGAAGTCGTCCATTTCTCGAAGTCCTCTTCGGCGGGCCCGACGTCTCCTTGTGGAGAGTTCTCCAAAGAGAAGCACTCCTAAGAAATGTCTCCATCCTACACTTCCAATAACCAAAATTAGTACCATTGAAACTTGGAGGACGTACTGTAGATTGACCTTCGAAAAGTGTGGACGCTCCATCACGGTCGTGATTGTTGTACGAAGCCGGCGGAGGAACGTTGTTGTTGTTGGATGCCATAGATGAAACCTTGCGCTCTGATACCAATTGTAAGGACACTGTCTATGGGGAAAACACTAGAAGGAGGGGTTGAATAGTGTTTATGCAAATTTAAAAGGAATTCATGCCAAATAAAATGCAATCCAACAAATAGTGCGGAATAGAAAAACGACCCAAAGAGAAACACAAGCAAATGTAGATATGTTTCAAGGGTTCGGATTACCCAAGTCAACTCCCAACTTGTTCCCGGTAATCCTACGTCCCTACCACCCGGATACCACCGGATACTCAAGTTAGAACCCTAACTTGAGGTTTCTGTAAAGCCCACTTGTAGCAACCCTACAAGTGCAATCGAATACAATCGATGTCCTTGACTCCCACAACCAGGGAGCAAGCAAAAACCACTCTCACAACCGAGAGCATAATTCAAATAAAGAAGTTATGAAATCTGAAAGCAACACTTACAATCACCTATGCCTTGAAGTAGAACTTGAAGGAGAAGTGTGATGTGTGTTGAAGAACTCTCTTGGAAGAGAGGAGAAAGCCCTTTCTCTTGACTGCACCAATTGCCTAGAAGATCAATCTTTTGTTCTGGGTTGGAGAGCAAGAGAACAAGATTTGGAAATACTTAGGGTTTTGGATTTGAAAGCTTTGATCTTTGGAAATGAAAGCTTGAAGGATTTTGCAATGAATGAGTAACCTTCCAATGAAACAGTAGAAGCTCTATTTATAGCTTTCTCAAATCCACAAAATAGTTTAGGCAAAAACCCAATCGAAATCCGTGAGAAAAATCTCAACGGATATAATCTGAACTCGCGACAGTCGACTGTTGCACAGTCAGCAGGGATATGTGATAATTCATAACGGTAACTTACTGCGTGGACAGTCGACTGATGAAGCAAAGACAGTCGTCTGTTAAACCAACAGGCGACCGTAATTTCTTCGACAGGCGACTGGCCGAGAGAAGAGTTAGACAAATACTGGAAATCTCACAAGATACAGGACAGACGGCTGATGCAAGGAACACAGTCGATTGTTAATCAGAACTGGCAACTGTAAACATTTGAACAGACGACTGTCAATATCAAGAGAAATTTCCAGAGAGCTGAGTCAAAGAAATGACTTACAGACAGGCGACTGTTGCAGCATAGACAGTCGAGTGATCTATTAGACATTCAATTGTATATACAGCATAAGTCGACTGGCCGTAGAAATCAGATCACACAGAGTTTGGGCATGGAGATACAGGCGCTGATTTACAATACACAGTCGACTGTCACTAGGACAGGCGCCTGTGAATCGTTCAATAGTAGCCGGTGCGAAATAATCAGAGAATGCCCAAAACTACATTGTAATAGTCTGTGCATAACAGGCGACTGTAGAACAAAACACAGTCGACTGTTTTTGAGACAGGCGACTGTAAACTGTTCAGCAGTCGGCTGTTATGAACAAACCTAGCACAAACAAAAGAGAATTGAATTGGGATCAAAGGACAAAGGTCTAGATATGTCTTATGACAGAAAGTAGATGTGTGTGAGTGCTCCATCAAAGTTCTACTTCTAAGCTACATACTAGAAGAGATAAAAGAAAAGTTACATTGACGAATATTCTCTTCTTTCCATCGTATGAGCTTGAAGTCTTTACGGAGCTTCAATCAACAATCTACAAATACCAATTCATATCATTTACCTTCAATTACGTTTGTGAGTCATCCATTGCAAGTTGATCTTCATAATAAGCTTAGGTAATGGATTAACTGCAAAATAAGGGTTTAGTCACAAGTATTTATGTTTGTTCATCATTAACACCAAGTAGGGAGAAGTCTAATACTCAACAAAGTTCAATCAAGCATGGGACGGGGTGCGCAAACGAGGTATACAGTTCCTATTTCACAAACTTGTCTGGTACGGTAATCACATCCCAAAAATGTCACTTACTTTGCTAAGAGCTTTTAGAGGGAAATTACTCACCAGAGATTTGATAAGCAAATGGGGTCTAAACACTCCTGTTGACTGCGTGTTATGTGAGGGTAACAACACAGAAACTGTCGATCACTTGTTTTTTGGATGCAGCTATTCCAGGTACATTTTACAAAGGGCTCTGCTGAAGTTGATTGTCAAAAATCAGATAGAACCAAACCTTGTTGAAGTGGGAAAATACTACCTAGCTCACTTTGGCAAAAAAGAATGTCTTCAGCTTATTAGCAAAAAACCACCCTTACTGCTATGGTTTGGCATATTTGGCGGGAACGGAACATGAGAATATTTGAGAACAAACAGAAATGCAAAACCATACTATTCAAGGAGATTGCGGTAGATGTCAGACTAGCAATGAGAGACCAAGACCCAGCTGACTCCGAGGAGACTGAGGCTTTAGCTAATTGGGGTTTCAGAGAAATAGGTTGAATTTTGACCTTCATTTTTCATTTTTGTTTGCATATGATTATTGTATAGTTCATTGTAGGGTGGGGATATACTAGTAGGGAGTGACGGCGCTTGTGCCCTCTCCTCCCTCTATTGACACCCATCGCCTATAAGCTCTTGTGGTGTAATTTTTTGTACATTACTTAATAAAATCCCGCTAACTTTTCAAAATATATATACATATATATATACACACACATATACACACACACACACACATATATACATATATATATATACATATACAAGTGCTATTTTGAGAAGGTGAGAAGGTGAGAACAGATCTTTATATTTCGATCTAGACAAATCTTTTTTTTCAAATCAATGATCGGAGCCGTTCATCTTGTTCTATCTATCAAGTCACTTTATGTATAAATTTTTTTGTTATTTGGAGATTTCTATCAAATCCATCAAGTGTTCACAAGATGGACGACTTACAAGCTGCCTACAAATGTAACAAAGTTGGAACGGGTTGATCCATAGGATTTTGGGGTTTGTAATCTCTAATTTTTTCGGGTTTATATCTAGCAACATGTTCGTCAAGATGAACGGTGCCGATCTTTGATTGGTGTTACCAATTGGTCCTTCTCACGATAAGAATCTCTTCTCACCTTCTCAAGATAACAGTACTATATATATATATATATATATATATATATATGTATATATATATATATATATAAACAGAAATAAAGCCTCGTATAAAGCAAAAACTAGCACAAAAACATATCAAGCACACAAAAAGGCAAGAAATCTCATACTAGTTTTTATCAATTATTCCCAAATCTAGTTGAAGACGACAAAAACAATCCTCAGCTAAAGGTTTGGTGAAACTGTCTGCTAACTGTGATTCCGTGGGAATGAACTTTACAGACACATCCTCTTTAGCGAGGTGATATCTAAGAAAGTGATATATTACGTCAATGTGTTTAGTACGAGAGTGGTATATGCGATTGCTAGAGAGGTCTATACCACTCTTGCTATCATATCTAAGTGGGACCCTCCTAAGAGCTAGTCCGTAGGCAGATAACGTTTGCATCATCCACAATACTTGGGGACATGAACTCCCTAAGGCCATATACTCTGCTTCAGTAGTGGAAAGTGCAATACTATTTAGCTTACGGTTAGACCATGAAACTAGAGTGTGTCCTAGCATAAAACATGTGACATTAGTGCTCTTTTTATCGACTAGACTCCCCGATTAGTCTGCATCAGAATAACCCATCAACTCAAAATTACCACTAGAGGGATACCAAAGGCCTAAAGTTGGTGTACCAATGAGATAGCTAAATATCCTCTTAATGGCTTTTAAATGAGACTCTTTGGGGTTGGCTTGAAAGCGTGCACACCAGCATACAACAAACATTATATCTGGT